>CAUYSK010045746.1:0-21559 GCA_963575035.1 Avahi laniger
ATCTTTTCACTTCTCCCTCAGGTGAAATACTATCCTGGCCTCAACAAGGAGCTTGATTTGGGCACAGAAATGGGAAAGAGACCTGCTTGCCTTCCTTAGCCCACTGGAAATACTCTTCTGTGTCCAGTTTATTGCATGAGCACATTTACTGCATGAGTGACTTCAGGGAGGATTTTAGGAATTCCTGGACATATAAATCTTGAAATAATCCCCTTTTTCCACACCGTCTAGGATGCTTTCCTTTCTCTTCCCCAGTATATTCTCTTATGGGTATAAAGGTAACTTGAGTCCTCTGATATTAACTCTGCCTTCAGTTACCCTTAGCTTCCTTTTAGGCAGCTTTCAACTTAGGCAGAAGGGAAAGCCTTCAGAATCCTTGTACTCTGTTGGTGGGAATGTAAATTAGTACAGCCATTGTGGAAAACCGGCCACCATGCCTGGCTAATTTTTCTGTTTTTTGTAGAAATGGGGTCACGCTTTTGCTTGGACTGGTCCTGAACTCCTGGCCTCAAGTGATCCTCTCACCTCAGCCTCTCAAAATGCTAGAATTACAGGCATGAGCCACCGTGCCTGGCCCGAAAGACTGTTATTGATAGTTATACCATTAGTGACTTCTGTCTTATTAGTGCTTAAGAAAACTTTAAAAGAAGAAACAAAATAGCTGTATAGAAGGAAATTACTTTTATCATGGAGCCAGAAAGAACACCATAATATTTAATCATATATAGGAAATCTTCTGAATGCTCAGGGTGGGAGTTAGGGTTAGGGGAGACTGGGTATATGTGTGTGGCTGAGTAGAGGAAGGGGTATTAGAGTTTGATGTCCTTTCCTGCTTTCAGTGGTTGGACAGAGTTATTTTAGTAATGGGAACTAGAATCAATATTTCTTCATTAAGTAAGTAAAATAACATGTTGGATCTTTTTTTAAATTTCAAAATATTAAGGGGATATAAATGTTTTTGTTATGTGGCTACCTTTTATAATGCTTAAGTTGGAACTTTTAGTGTGACCATCACCCAAATAGTGTTCATTGTACCTGATAGGTAGGTTTTTACCCCTCCCTTCTTCTTGATTTCCAATGACCTTTGCATCTCTTTGTGCTCCTGTGTGCCCATTGGTTAGCTCCCAATTATTAGAAAGTACATGTAGTGTTTGTTTTTCCATTCCTGAGATACTTCACTTAGGATAATGGTCTCCAATTCCAACCAAATTGCTGCAAAAGACATTATTTCATTCCTTTTTATGGCTGAGTAGTACTCCATACTATGTACGTGTGTGTGTGTGTGTGTGTGTGTGTGTGTGTGTGTATATATACACGTGTGTGTGTGTATATATATGTATATATACATGATTTTATTTATCCACTCATGCATTGATGGGCACTTAGGCTGATTACACGTTTGCTCTTGTGAATTGTGCTGCAATAAACATTTGAGTACAGGTGTCTTTTTGATAAAATGACCTCTTTTCTTTGGGTAGACCCTCAGTAGTGGGATTGCTGGGTCAAATGGTAAGTCTATATTTATTTCTTTGAGGAATCTCCATACTGTTTTCCATAGAGGTTATAATAATTTGCAGTCCCACCGACAGTGTATAAGCGTTCCTTTCTGCATCCACACCAGTATCTATTGTTTTTTGACTTTTTAATAATGGCCATTCTGCTGGGGTAAGGCGATATCTCATTGTCGTTTTAATTTGCACTTCTCTGATGATTAATGATATTGAGCATTTCTTCATGTCTGTTGGCCATTTGTCTATCTTCTTTTGAAAAACATCTGTTCATGTCTTTTGCCCACTTTTTAATGGGTTTGTTTGTTTTTTTCTTGCTGATTTATTTGTGGGTCTTAGTTGTAGGACTAACTGCAATCAGAACCGAGAATGGTTATCTAGGGAGACTATAACTGCTTCCTAGGCTAAGGGGCTACAGTTCTGTACCTTTAGGACTTCAAGCTGACACCATTTGAAATTGGATTTTAGATAAGAGCATCTGTAACTAATACTGTGAGACTATTACATTTTATTTCATTTGGGTGTCCAGCAGTGCTTTTGTTGTTCATTTATCCCAAAATAATAGAATAGAAATCCTGAAGAAAATGAAAAAAGAGAGAACGAGGGCGGGAAGGAAAGAAAGATTTTTCAGGAGGGAAAAACATCGAGGATACTGTGCAAGAAAAAAACACAATAGATATTCAGGTATTCAGAGAAATATTACTTTTTATTCAAAAGAAAACAGGTACATTTTTAATATACAAATACACGGTAGTTCAAATTTAATAGATGTAAGGGAGGTTTATTCAAGGAAGCAATGACACTGGTCATGATTTAGTAAAAGTCACTGAGCTAATGGTTATTTGAACAACAGCTTGGTGTCTTTTGAGAATAATCTAGCTGACTCCCCTATGTAAGTGACTCTGTGGGGATGACGGGTCTGTTTTTTAAGTGTTTAAGTCAGATATTTGAGAGGTTGAAAAAATTTTAAGCTAATTATAAAAGTGCTATTGACAAAGTCTCTCAGACCCAATGATAGAGTCATAATGACCTCTATTTAATATACATAAAGAATTATAGATAAAAAGCCATTTTGTAATGAAAGCTCTATCTACATTGGCCACTAATAAGTTTGTTAAAGTGATTTCTAGTGTAATTAGAGTGCTAAAGAATTTGTGGCCAGTTCTAATAGCATCGTTAGTGAAGAAAATGTACTGTTATCATAAACTAGAGAATCTGATTCAGGTATGGGAATTAATTATAATTATAATGCTTAATTTAAAGGTGAAGTTAAAAGTACCCCTTCAACCTTAATCCAAACGTAATTCGTTAACTAATTAATTATGGTGGGGGATTTTCTGACATGGCTAATTGATTGAATAGTTACAGTTTTCATATCTGAAAGTTACAGTTTTCATATCAAAGTTACAGTTTTCATATCTGAAAGTACACTTGTTTCAGTGCTAGGGAGGTATAGCATTGATTTTACTAGGCATATCACTAGTAATAACTTTTGTGGATATTCCATTGACTAAAAGGATCTGTGAACTTTGTTTCCCAGCTGTCACTGCTGCTTGCCTCTCTGTCTGCTTTCTTGTGTTCGTTCTCTGCCACAAATGATGGAAGCCAGATTGTTTGAAGTATTAGTTATTCTCCTAAGAGAAGAGAAAAGGGTGGTGTGTGTGTCTGTGTGTGTCTGTGTGTGTTGGTGGGTGTGTTGGGTGGATATATGATAGAGACAGGCTTAGCCTAAAGCAGAACTAGGTATAAAGTTGCTATTTGGGGGGTTCTGGCTGCTTCTTTCTGCATCTTGCCCTATCCCCAGCCATTACCTCCCCATCTCCCATTCAAGAAGGACTTCAACATTAAGTGTTACCAATTTTTATATACCTGTTGGTATGTGAGCCATTCTTAAAGATCCCTTAGATTCGTCTGTGTGCATAGTGGAGATGGCAATATTTTCATATCTTTCCCGAGGTGCAAAGTACCAGCAGTGGTGAATAAGCACCACCAGGTCCTTTTGGAAATTTTTGTTGAGAAAGCCATAAAAGAGAGGGTTTATACATGTAGAAACCATAGCAACCAAATGGCAAACTGCAAATGCCAGGTCATGGTGGCAGCTCATCAGCACCTCAGGATGCCAGTCAAAGATGACATTGAAAATGTTCAAGGGCAGCCAGCAGGCTCCAAAGGTTACCACAATGGAAATCAACATTGTGTTGATCCTCTTGTTCTCACTGAGCCGGCCATCATTTTCCCTCTTCCTGTTGACCTTCCCATTTCTCCTGCGGAGGCAGATGACAATCTTCAGGTAGCAGATGAGGATGAAGCCCAGAGGGACAAAATACTGGACCATAAACAGAGAGGTGGTAAAGAGGAGCTGGTTCATTTTGGAGGGCCAGTTCTCTACACAGGCCACCCGGTGGGCATAGAGGTCAGTGGGGAGAGAGAGATTGTGGAAGGGCTCATTGGTGAGTTGATAGGACAGGAAGAAGGGAATAGATAACAGAAGAGAAAATAGCCAAATCAATGTGATGCCCCAGTAGGCATGAGATACACTGGGCTTCCAGCCACAGGGGTTCACAATTAGCTGATGTCTTTCAACAGCAATTAATACAAGTGAGAATATGGATACAGAGATTGAGACACTCTGCACGTAGGAGGTTAGTTTGCACATGGTGTCCCCAAATATCCAGTGGTCCATCAAAATGTAGATGACAGTAAAAGGGATGCACATGACACACACCAAGATGTCAGAGAAGGAGAGATTGGCAATCAGTATGTTGGTGACATTCTGAGCTTGTCTCTGCTTCTTAAGGATGACGATGATGAGAGAGAGATTTCCAAAAAGGCCCACAATTAAGACCACAGTATAGGCTATGAGTAATAGCAGTAAGGCTAGAGAAGGGGGTTGACAGGACTCAAAGTAAAAAAATGCAGAGTTGTTGCTCTTTGTGCTGGTTTTATCAGATGTTGGGTGGTTCAGGGAAACTTCCATTATGTCAGGATTGTAAGAAGAGATTTTCTAAGCTCACTTATACCATGGGTAGATATTTTGGTCATCAGTTCTTGGGAAGCCTTTTGTTCTGAGTCTTCCAATGAATAATTAGTACAGTTTAGTCTTTCCTCATCTCTGTCTGTATTTGCTGGAAACACATGGATGACTTGAGCATGTTCTTGAGGCCCTAAAAATTAAACAGAACCCAGAATATTAACACAAGTTCTTGATATTGATAATTCTATAGGTGGAACTATGTCCCTGCGAAGACAAAGAACAAATATCACAGAGGATCTTTGTTTACACTTACCATCCTCCCATCTCAGGGCACTTTATTTGTCCCCTAGGTATAATCCTTAACTATATAAGACAGCCCAAATATACGTTTTCATCCCTATCAACTTCTTTTTTTTTTTTATGATCTTCTGAGTTTGCACCTACTTGTTCCAATGGACTGTAAAAGCCGTAAGGATAGGGATAGTGCTGTGGAGGTCAAAATGCTATGTTTGAAGTTGAGTTCTGCTGTTTTAAATGCTCGTATCTCCTCCAAAATTCATTTTAATTTTTTGCATTTTATTTTATTTTTTAGAGACAGGGTCTTGCTCTCTCTCCTGGGCTGGACTGCAGTGGCCTGATCATAGCTCACTGAAGCCTCAAACTTCTGGCCTCAAGTGATTCTTCCACCTCGGCCTCCAGAAGCACAGGGATTATAGGAGTGAGCTACCATGCCCGACCTCATGTTGAAATAATCCCTGATGCAGCAGTATTGAGACGTGGGGCCTTTAGGAGGTGATTAGGTCATGAGGGTTCTGCCCTTATGAATGGATTGATGCCTTATAAAAGGGCTTGAGGGATAGCTGGGCATGGTGGCATGTGCCTGTCATTCTAGCTACTTGGGAGGATCCCTTGAGCCCAGGAGTTTAAGGCCACCCTGGGCAACATAGTGAGACCCTGTCTCTAAAAAATAAAATTAAAAAAAGAGCTTGAGAGGGCAAGTTCACCCCTTCTGTCCCTTTTGCCACGTGAGGAAACAGCAACAAGACACCGTTCTGGAGGCAGAGAACAGCCCACACCAGACACTAAACCTGCTGGTGCTTTGATCTTAGACTTCTCAGTCTCCAGTACTATGAGGAACTTCGATTATTTATAAATTATCCTGTGGTATTTTGTCTGTGGTATTTTGTTATAGCATAACAAACAGATTAAGACAGGTTCTACTTGGAACATCACTACTTGGTATCTATATGACTTTGACATAAGTCAGTTACCCTTCCTCCTCAATTTTCTTATCTGTAAAATGGGGGATAAACTCTGTCTAAGTTGTAAGGATTAAAAGAGATCATGCAACTGCATTTATTCCCTCAGCCCCAAAACAGAGCACATAGTAGGTGTTGAGTAAAATTTGTCAGCTCTACTGCCCAAAGCTAATCTATAGCCTTTTAGTCTCAGGATTAGAATCACAGAACATACCTGCCCATGGAATAGCAGATGCCTTCTCCTCTTTTCCCTTCCTTTGCTCTCTGAGGCCAAAGCCACATTCTGCATAGGCAGTTTCTGGATATGTTGCTCAGATTCTGGGGATCAACGCAAGGAAGACAGCCAATGCCTAATGAGCTATTACCTAGAATGAACTTATTTAGAAAGCATCCTCCAATTCTTCCTTCCTCCAGATCCCTTCTTCTAACTTCCAGAGGAAAGGGGTGCCCTGGTCCTATGGCTCAGCATAGTTTAGGGTGGTCATGCTCAGTGGAACCATTCCTACCAGGATGTCCTCCAGGCTTGATGACCTCTCTGCCGTTCTAATGCTACAATTTCTGGCCCAAAGAGGAGACATTGAAAGAGAACAAAGGAGAAAAAAAAACCTTCATCTTGGTTTATTCTTTAGGAATTTGAAGAAAACAACATAAATAACATTGATAAAAGAAACTGAGCAGTAGGAATGAAAAAGAATGAACTTCTTTTTACTGTTTGAAATTACCTTGGCCTGCTCTTACATTCTCCCTGAGTTCAAAGGCTTAGCAGATTCTTATTAGAAAGAAATCACCTTAAGAATACTTATGTCTGTCATGATTTTAACAATAGATACCATACTGAAGAACACCATAAAAGTACCACCCATGAGCTGGGTGGGGTGGGTGGGCCTGTAGTCCTAGCTACCACAGAGGCTGAGGCGGGAGGGTTGCATGAGGCCAAGAGTTCAAGGCTGCAGTGCGCTATAATCGCACCTATGAATAGCCACCGCACTCCAGCCTGGGCAACATAGCAAGATGCCGTCTCTGAAAACAAAACAAAACAAAACAAAACAACCCACAGATAAGCAGGAACTGTTGCTAAAGACAATATGTTTTCCAAAGAAAGACCCAAGAAACTGATCTGTGGCACAGATGTGATGCGGTGATAGGAGAAATAGTGAAATCTATAATCAGTAGTATTTGAAATAAAGGTTTAAGGCTTGGATGATTCAGGAATTCAGCAAACCTAGAGTTTACAGATACTGGCTGAAGGAGAATTTCAAGGCAGATTTAAGTTCTTTATACAGTTGATAGATTATAAATCAGAAACAGAAAGCTTTTATTGCTAATTAGAGGCCTCCTACCAAGTGAGCTTCATTGGAGAAGGAAAGGAATGTATAGGAAATAGGCGATAACTGCACACACAGTTCGGTGTGCTAGAATGGACATTAGAGTTCCTGTCAGGAGACGTGTCCTGCTGCTGACTGGCTGTTTGATCTTGGGCGAGCCACTCTCCTTCTCTTGGCCTCAATTTCTTTATCTGTCAAGTGAAATAAAAAATGGCTTCCCTGTTTCATACCTTGTTATAAAGGCCAATTAAGTAATATATTTAAAACATTTTATAAACTGTTAAACACTGTGTGAATTCAAGTGCTCATTATTGTTATTCTTGTTGAATGTCTCAGACATTTGAACTGAATTGATCTAACTCCCATCCTCCAAAGAGTTGTGAGTGCTTTCATATCTGCTGTACTGTTTATTTCTCCAGCATCAAGTTTGTTGGAAAGGAATGTGATTGTTATAGTTCCAGTTCATAGAGAGAGAAACCAAAGTACAGAAAAATCCAAGGTCTTAGCTAAAGCCAAACAAGACCAGCACAGTCTTGTGTGTTTTTTCTTCCTAGCTCTTAATGTCTGTAAGAATGAAAAGCTTCCTATGAATCCTGCAAAAACAAGTCTGAGTGACAGTTTTCTCTTTATAGATGTGAAAATTCATATAATTTTGCAGAGTTCCCAGCAGATTGGTAATAGAGATGGGAATAAACATTGGGAACTTGTGTATTGCCCGTTCGTGTCAATCTGGACTGTCTTCATTGGATAAGAATTACTCACCATCCTGCAATAGCAGGTCTGAACCTGGGTGGAGACCTCTCTACTCTCCTGCATGCTGATTAATAGCAAAGCAAATTAGCTTTCCAATCTACAAATTTCCATAGAGGCTTGGAGCTTAGAAAGCCCAAAAAAGGGCAGATGGGCCTCATCTGGGATGGAATGAAAGGGTAGTGCTGGAGTTACATTATCCAGTGCCCTCCACACAATACAGAAAAGATTAATAGGAAAATCTCCAAATTTGGACTTTAAATGGCAATGTGGGACTTACACTTTACATAATTGGTAACTATTAAGTTAAAATATTTAAATCCTGCCTATCTGGAAACAAAGTCATGCTAAGCTCTGATTCATAAAAAAATTCTTGGGATACATTTCTATTTTAGGAGAGTTCATATTTGGTTTGTTTGGTTGGAATTGATCTACGGATGTGAGATCTCAAATTCTCAAGTGACATTTTGCTTAAAAATATTAGTAGCATATGGCAGAAGTAGGTAATCTTCAACCTTCAACTTGATTTTATCTAGTTTATGAGGCACCTGCCTTGAACTTGTTCCATTTATGCCTTTTAATGCAAAGATAAAACATTACATTAAATTTTTTTTATAGTCTTGTGTTTAAAGGTTTCAAGATGAACAAAATAAGAGCACAGCTCCACCAAAGTCTCTATGTGCGTACTTATTTCTGTATCTGAGTGTCTTTTCGTTAATGTCTTTCTTCTGTCTCTTTATTTACACAATTCTTTTTTTGAGGGGAAGGGAGTTGGGGGTAGAATTTGTATGTGTCTGCCCCTTGCTCTGTATTTTTTCCTTACCATTTGTTGTCTTCCTTTCTTTTTGTCCTTCTGTCTCATTCTCTCCTCTCTGTTTTCCCCCTTTCCCTTAATTTTCCACAACATAGAAAAATTAAAACACATTTTAGATTATTTGTTATATTAATATTTCATTTGGTGCTATGGTGTTTTGACCCGGAAGAGACTCTAAAGATCTTCTAACATATTCCTCTCATTTGACAGATCTTGCAGCTTTGCTGTTAAATATCGGTAGAACAGGGACCAGAGCCCAGGTCTCCTGGTTCTCAGAGAGTTCCATGTTCTTTCCACAATTTTCTGCTTGCCTCCTGTTTTATATTTCTGGAATAAAGTTCTGTATTTCCTGTTTTTAATTTTAAAAGCAAATAAGTAGAACATGTTTTATTTCTTTTATATCAACAAAGTTCCCTTATTTAACTTCAGGGAGTCTGTGGCCTTGGGTAAAGTGAATTTTTGTATACTCCCTTATCCCCAGATATGCATGTGAGGGGCCCAAAATAGGGTAGGAGCACACTGCAAGCATCCCCCATAGCATTCTCTCTCCTTTTCCTTAAATCTTTAGGAATACAGATTTTATGGTTGTGTTGATACAAATAACATCTCACACTTTTTAGGGCTTAATGTTATTTCAAGTACTGCTTCATTTATTCATTAGTTCACCAAGAATTCATGTGCTGGCCAGGTAGGCTATCTTACTTGATCTTTACAGCAGTCCTGTTCTCTAGTTAGGAATGATTCTTTAATTCTGCTTTTACAAACATGAAAACTGTAATAAGACCCAGTGATTGTCTCATGGTTTCATAGTTAGCAGCAGAGCCAGGAATAGACTTTTACTTTCTAAACCATATACAAAGCAATATCTCTAGTTTATTTGGTCAATTCACTTTTTAAAAAATCAGTCAAGTTAATATTTGTGTTTTGTGAAAACAAGTATTAATAGAACTAGAATCTCTGTATAGACACATCTTAGAGCTTAGCCTAAGAACAATAATAAGTAACCATAATAAACATCAAGAAATGACTGCCTACTCTCTCACAGCCTTATTAAAAAGTGTAATTGGGCTGATTATTCAACATCATGCAGACCTCCTTATCCTATTCATCTGTTCACCCATTACAAAAAAATCAAATTTCATATCTATCTATTGCAGAAGTGTGTGCTGTCTTTTAAGACTTGAGGATCTCAGCCATTCTTTTATTATATGTACTTTGATTTTCTCTGCCGGAAATGGCTTATATGGTTTTTTTTTTGTCTTGAATTTGACAATTGCCTGAACCCATATAAAACGTTAATGGAAAATACACACATTTCCCAAAGCTACTCTTTTAAAAATCAAGCCAGCAATGGATTGTCTGAATTGGCTTTAATTTTCTTTGAAGGTTAGTAAATGATCTCGTCATTTTAGGAATATTGAAGTTTTTAATTTTAAAATAGTGGTACATTAAATGCATCGGGAAAGGAGAACTTAACTCTGCCAATGAAAATGAGTATACCGGGTTTTTAAATTTATTTAATAACAGATAAACAAAAGTAATGAAAATCCCGTTGTGCCAATACTAGTTTGTGGTGATAGCTTTTGATAATTTTCTTACAATGGTGTATTCTAGAGCTGTGGGGTTGTTTTTCAGATCACATAAGCAAGAAGAAATCTGGTACAATTAGGCCTGAAGCATTATAGTTCCAATTTTTAATGGTCTTCACATATTTTAAAACTGTATTATTTTAACATGAAATATACATTTGAAAAACACATCTGAAAGATTTTTCTTTAGCATTGTAGAAGTTTGTTTCCCAAATTCTTACCTGTAGAAAATTTCTAGCTCTTTTGCTGTTCTTTTCATCTTCTATATTTTCCTTCTTCATTTCCATTTTTTTTTTTAATTTATTTCTCCGTTGAAGGATGACATGTTAGCCACCTTTGGAAGTCACACTATCCCTCTGTTCCTTCTTAGATTATTTGTCCACCAAATAATCTATAGCTTCATTTCAGAAGCTGCCTCCTCAAGTTGGAATCATCACACAGGGGGCCGAGCTCGGGAATACAGTGGGCACTGAAGGCCCTGAGGAGCTGGAAGGGAGGAGTCAGAAATCTCAGCGGCAGTGATATTACATGGAGCTGTTCAAAAGATGTTTTCAAAATGTCACTTTCAATCATCTTGTAGAGATGATAATAAGAATGCATCTTGAAAATCTGTGGCATTTTCTGGCATATATATATATAGCACATATCTATCTGGCATATATATATGTACTTTTAAAAATATTCCTGGAAAATTATTAGTAAACATTAATGGTTGTTCTTAGAGAATTTATTATTAGTTAAGAGATGTGTTTTATTCCAGATTTGTCTATAATTTATGAGATTAATAAAAATGCTTTTAAAATTTAAATTAACCCCAAGTTTTAGAGGAAAGTATGTATTATAAATACAAGATTTTTATCAATCCCTTTGAAACTGATATTAGCTAAGTTGCTTATGGACTATAAATGAAAGTGGGGACCAAAAAGCCCTTTTCTTGTATTTGAAAAATTGTTACAAGAAGGATGCTATTCCTCATTGTTGCCAAAGAGTGAAAAAGTGAGATTTAGATTAAATATAAGAAATATTTCCTTATAGTGAGTGTTTGAAGGCTTTGAGAAATAAAGTTGTAGAATATTGAGTGTGGCTGAAAATATTTTTGGCATGGTATAATGAAAAGATCAGCAACATTCTGAAATATTATATTTCCTAATCCAAGGATTCAATGAGGGAACCCCAAGTTTTAGAACTAAGCCATGTCAATCCATTCTGTTTCCCCATCCAGTACACCGAACTAACCAACAAAAACCCAGAATTCTCAGGCAGTCAACAACATTGCAATTGAGTACCTGTGTTTTATAGACCCCTGTGAGGTAGAGTCGGGGGTACAGTGGCAAGGGGGTGTGTACTACAGAAATGGAAGCCAATCCCCTCCTCTGTAGGACCTTGAGCAGATGTGCGCAAAGCAGTGCAGTAGCCCGTACCTCTTCATTCCCCAATTGCCTTTTAGCAATGTCCCGTTGCTTATTTACCTGTTTGTACTTGACATATAAAGAAGAGCAAACTTTGGAAGATTGTAAGGCTTATTGTAAATTATCTTTTCTGTACATCGCACACTGGCAAAAACTAGCAGTGGCCACAGGTTTGGTTGGATACTAAGAGATCATCTCAGTCACCTGTGATGTTGGTGAAGATTTTGATAGGCAGCGTGAGTTGGACAGAGCTGGGTCTGAATTTGGATTCCCCACATTACCTAGCTGGGTGACCTTGACCACCTCTCTGAGCTTTTGATTCCTTGTCTATAAGGTGAATATTGCCACCTATCTTGAGGATTGTTTTGAAGGTTAATGATAGGACATAGTAGATATTCAATAATTAATAGTTATTATTGTTGTGTTTTAGAATTTTCCTTAGTAGAAACATACAATTTGAGTTAAGAGCAAAGTTCATTGTTTACTGTTCCTGTATTCCCTCCCAAAGAAAATCTAGAATGAGCATGGAAAATTGAGAAATGATGAAACCAGAGTATTTTTTTAATTTTCAAGGGGACGTTTGTTGTGAACCTATGTTCTGAGGTTAAGGGTCCATTCTTGTTATCATTTTTCCTTACCCCAGGTACAGATTGAAAGTTATTATAATCTAGAGTAAACAAATAATGAGGGACTAATAAAATGTCCATTTAGTTTTTCTTCCTCAGGGACACCACTTTGATACCAAGTTAGTGTGTGCTCAGGAACTGAGGGCTATATATTCCTCAAGGACATGACTTTGATACCAACTTAGTGTGTGCTCAGGAACTAAGGGCTATATAGAAATGGAGGCCTACTGATTAATACATCTGTTTTCTCCTAGCATCACCTGGCATACATGAATGCCTTCAAGAAACATGAAAAGGAAAAAAGGCATATTTGGATGAAAAGACTAAATATTATAAAGATTTCATTTCTTCCTAAGTTAAATTATAGATTTAATTCAATTCCAATGAAAATCCCAGTAGGAGTTACAAAAAATAACATAGAAAAGAATATATAAGTGAGAATCGCTTTGAAGAATGGAATATTTAAAATGATAAGCATGCTTAACCACACCAAATATTTTAAAATATTATAAAGGATCAGTAATTAAATTGGTTTAAATTGGTTTAAATTCTGGGTCAAGAGTTAGCAGACAGATCAAGGAATGGAATAGACAGAAATAGACCCTAGTATATATAAAATTTTAATATATAATAAAGAAAGCAGTAAGGATTTCTGGGGAAGGAAAGGATTATTTAATAAATATTGTTAAAATAATTAGCTGAGGCCAGGCGCAGTGGCTCACACCTGTAATCCTAGCACTTTGGGAGGCTGAGGTGGGTGGATCGCTCAAGGTCAGGAGTTCGAGACCAGCCTGAGCAAGAGCAAGACCCTGTCTCTACTAAATATAGAAAGAAATTATCTGGACAACTAAAAATATATATATATGAAAAATTAGCCGAGCATGGTGGCGCATGCCTGTAGTCCCAGCTACTCGAGAGGCTGAGGCAGTAGGATCACTTGAGCCCAGGAGTTTGAGGTTGCTGTGAGCTAGGCTGAAGCCAGGGCACTCTAGCCTGGGCAACAGGGTGAGACTCTGTCTCAAAAAAAAAAAAAAATTAGCTGCTTAGAAAAAAATATTAACTTTATACTGTATACAAGAATAAATTTCAGGCAAAAGAATTCAAAGTAAGAAGAGACTCAAAAAATTGTTTAGTAGGCTGAGCACAGTGGCTAACACCTATAATCCCAACATTTTGGGAGGCTAAGGTGGGAGGATCAATTTAAGCTGAGAGTTCAAGACTAGCCTGGCCAACCTGCAAGACCCCATCTCTGCAAAAAATTAAAAAATTCGCCAGGTGTGGTGGCATGTGCCTGTAGTCCCAGTTATTCTGGAGCCTCAAACAGGAGGATTGCTCAAGCCCAGGAGTTTCAGGCTGCAGTGAGCTATCATGCCATTGCATTCTAGTCTGAACAACACAGCAAGACCCTGTCTCAAAAAAAAAATGTTTACTAGACAATATAAGTAAATATTTGACCTCTAGATGGAGGAGGATTTACAAAACTTCCTCTAATTTAAATGTAACCTCATCAAGGAGCTCATCTTTGAGCATCCTGTCTAAATAAACTACTCTCACTAATTTATTCTCTATTATAGCACCCTATTTTATGTCCTTAATTGCACTTATAACAATTTATAATTATGCTTTTAAAAAAATATATTAGCTTTACTCACTTACTGCCTTTCTTACTAAACATAAACTCTTTGATGGCTAGAAATATATCTTATTTACTGCTGTATTTTTGGTGTCCCTGCATAGTTCCTGGCATATAGCAAGTCTTCAGTGAATACTTCTTGAATGAATGAATGAATGAATGAGCTTAAACTCGAGAAGAAAACACAGGGGTTTAAAAAATTAAAACATACAACAACAATATAATCCAAGAGAGGAATAAGTAGATTTTAAATTATCCTTGTATCATCTAGGATCAGGATAAAGATGTTTATTAACTTCAATTTTGATAAATTAAATATGCATGTGATAATTTCTAGGAGAACTCCCAAAAGAATAAAAACAGTGTATTATTTCCAAAACAGTGGATGAAAAGGAATGATAAAATACTCATTCTTTCCAAGTCGAGGATTAGAGAAGCAATAAGGGTGACCTTAGGGTTTCTGGATTTGGCAACCAGGTGGATGATAGTGTTCTTAACTGAGTAGGGAACAGGAGGGAGAGAAAGTGTGGAAGGAAGATGCTGAGTTCAGTTTGGAACAAGTTGAATTTGAGGTGCTTGACAGCCAAGTGGGGATCACAGGAGGAAGCAATTAAGTTTCCTCAAGGAACCAGGGAAATTAGATTTTTTTTTTAAAAAAATCTTTTTTGGTACCTTCTTTTTAAGTGAAAGTGATTCTTAGTTCTTTCTGGATTTATGAATTTGCTTAACAATTCTGACCTCCACTTGACTGTGTTTTGCTGATATACGTGTTTACAGGTTGCCAGACTATCAGAGGAAAATTGTGAAATTCTTGTCTTTGGAAGCCTTTAATGCTTTTCTATTCTGAGTTTTGAGTTTGCTCTCCATCCAGAGGGCTGGATTTCTCCCAGGATAAGAAAAGGTCTTTTTTTCTTTCGGTATTTAGGAATTTATTCTCTGCTCTGTTCTGCCATCTGGTGGCATATGAATGGAATACTGCATTTGGAAGGAAAATAGGGAATTTGGGCTATTTTGAAATACGTGACTTGCTGAAGAGAAGCAACATATGGTTATGTTTGTTTGTGATTCCAAACTTTGAAACCACAGCAGTAGTTCTAGGGCACAGAAATTTTCTGTCTGTGGTATTTTCTGGATCCTCTACCCACTCTTCTTTTACTTTCATCGCCCTGCTTTACCATCTGGCATTTCTAACCGCACATGTATTCCTAAGTAAATTGAGTAATCGAAGTTAACATTTTCTTTCCGCACTTCTCGTGATTAAACCAATGCTGACTGTATGACCTGTACAAACATGTGGTCTCCTTTAATCCCAAGTGTGCCCATGTCCTCCTCCCCAGAACCTATGAATGTCTTACCTTACATGGCAAAAAGTACTTTGCAGATGTGACTAAAGTTAAAGACTTTGCGATGGGGAGATTATTCTGGATTATTTGGGTGGGGACAATATAATGATAGGATCCCTCTCCTGGTTGCAGTGAGAAAGAGAAAGGAAGCGGAAAGAGGAGCAGGAGGAGGGCAGGTATGAGTCAAGGAGTGTGGGTGGCCTCTAGATTCTCCCCCAGCCTCCAGAAAGGAACCCAGCACTACTGACACCTTAATTTTAGCTAACTGTCAGACTTCTGACCTGTAGAACTGTAAAATAATAGATCTGTGTTACTTTAAGCCACCAGATTTGTGTTAATTTGTTATGGCAGTGACAGAAAACTAATACAAATCTCCACCCTGTGTTTTGGTTAGAACTGGATCTGGAAGCCTAGATTGGGAGAAGCGCAGAGCGAGCTTGAATTTGGGCTCATGGCAAACCTAAAGAACTTGAGGTAGGGTGATAATAAACTAGTTTCTTTGGCAAATTTAACACTGTGCCTCTCTATCCAGGTTATATTGTAACCCTTCAAACGCCTATCTTCCCTATTATTTTACTCTCCTCTTTTTTCTAGGTTATGTCATAGCTTCCTTTTTCGTTTTTTCTTCCTTTTTTCTTGCTTACAGGCAGGAATTTAGAACAGATTTAATTATTTTACAAATATCGATTGAATGCCTGTCATGTGAGGGGCAGTTCATGGTCTCTGACATGGAAAGGTTAATAATTTAGTGGGGAAACAGGCAAGTAAACAAACACTGCAAATTTGCCTCATAAAAGCAATAATGGGGTAAACATAAGATGCTATAGGAGTATGTAATAGAAGCGCATGCCCAGCCAACGATTTCGGGGGGGCTGACTGGTCCTTTAAATTCATTATCATAAATTTTAAATGGGCACTCAGTTTCCGAGAAATTGTACTAAATTTCCCAGCAATCTTGTGTCCATTCTCCAACTTTCAGAAACAGCTGTTTCCTATCTTCTCTTTCTTCAGGACTTCTCCATTCCTTCTTTGGTGGTTTAAAATTTATCCACAGATTCTTTGATAGTCTTCCTTTCAAGAGGTGGAGCTTAATTCCCCTCCCCTTGAATAGAGAAAGTCCTCACTTAACGTTGTCAATAGGTTCTTGGAAATTGCACCTTTAAGTGAAATGACATATAATGAAACCAATTTTACCATAGGCTAATTGATATAAACAAGAGTTAAGTTGCTATGGCATGTTTCTGGTAACAAAAAAAAAATCACCAAACTTCTAAATAAAAACCCAAAACACTTCTAATATTAAACATTGAAATAAATGTGAGTTGTACATGCATTTAAGAAAGATTAATAAAAACGATAATTATTTATCCAATATTTGGTGAATCAGTGAGTGATGGTGGCCATAGTGGTGGTGGGTGAAATCAAGGAATAAATGTTTGCATAGCGAAAATTGTAAGGAGCACCTCCTACCATACTACGCAGTTTAGAAACAAACACTAACAAATATTGTGGGTTCATTGAGTGGTTTCCTACCTCATTAAGTATTGTCATGCATTTGTGTGATTATTGCATACTTTATGAATTTTTGTTTGACAATAACTTGTATTCATTCATTCATTTTCCAACCTGCTTATTCCACTTCAGGGTTGCAGGTGGCCAGAGCTTATCCTTGGCAGCTCAGGGCACAAGGCGGGCACCAACCGTGGCCAGGACTCCAATCCATTGCAGGGCACACTCATACCCACACCCACATTCACTCAGGCTGGGATAGTTTAGACATGCTAGTTTCCCTAATGTGCACAGCGTTGGGACGTAAGAGGAAACCAGAGTACCCAGAGAAAACCCACACAGGCATGGGGAAAATGTGCAAACTTCACTCAGAGTATGGCTCTGGTCAGAGTCGATTTTTTTCTCATCAACATTATAATGAAATGACATTGAATAAAATGCCATTATTCGAGGACCTGCTGTTTGGGTTGGACTTAAAGGCTCGCTTCCAAAAGACTAATATGGCAGAAGCGACCGTGTATGACTTCTGAGACTAGGTGGCTTCTCTTGCTCTCCCTCTCCCTCTCACTGGGATCACTCGCTCTGGGAGAAGCCAACTACTATGTCAAAGCATCCCTATGGAGAAGGCCACATGGCAAGGAACTGAAGCCAATCGCTAAAAGCCATGTAAGTGAGCTATCTCAGAAGGAGATCTTCTAGCCTGGCACCCTCAGGCAAGACTCTGAACCAAAATTACCCAGCTAAGCTACTCCCAAGTTCCTGAATCACAAAAACTATGAGATAGTAAATATTTATTGTTTTTAAGTTGCTAAGTTTGAGGGTAATTCATCATAGGTATTAATAACTTTGGAACTTTAAAATAGGATTCCTCTATAAAAAAGATCTGAGAATGTGGGAGTGGCTTTGGAACTAAGCAGTAGACAGAAGCTAGGACTTTGAAAAGAATGGTAGAAAAAAACTGAAGAGTCTCAAAGAGCCTATTAGAAGAGGCCTCATGGCCTTTCATGAAGCTGCAGTGAAGGCTTAAAGGGAAGTGAGAAAAAAATGGGTAGAAAGTGAAAGAAAGGAGATCCTTTTTTTGTAGAAGCAGAAAGTTTAGCAACACTGTCACCTAATATTTTAATGTGGAAAATAGGAATTGTATGTAAAGAACTGGGTGATTTAGTAAAGGTAATTAATTTCTAGGGAGAATGTTGAAGATGCGCCTGATTTCTTCTTGCTGCTTTGAGTAAAATGTGAGAGGGGAGAGATGTGCTAAAGGAAAGATGGTGAAACACAAAGGAACCAGTATTTATTGGTCTTGAAAATTTCCAGCGTCTCCAGAAAGCAAACAATACTAAATTTAAGAACTGGATTTTGAGTAAAGATCAAATCCAGGAAATTGTGAGGAAAACATAATCTAATGAGCTGCTAAGTTTTAGGGTAATTTTGTTACGCAGCAATATAATGAAAACCTTTTGCTACTACCCTGATCGTCTTGCTTCAGACCTCATGGAGAAAACAGCATCACCTACTTCATGTTCTTAATACTGTCGACAACCTACCGACATCTGTGCCTAGGCTCTATGCCTTCTCTCCTATTGAAATCAATGCCTCCCACCCTTTGCATTTGTGCTTTTTAATCCCTCCCCTTTCCAAGGACTTCGATTCAAACAAACACTTTCTCTCCAGCCTTATAAGTTTCCCTCTCTGTACTGATTCATTCTCATCAATAAATATACTGTATTATTTGCTGTCTTATAAAACCTCTATTTATTCCACATGCTTCTGTAGCCATTACCTCATTTCTTTGCAGTTTGTTCCTCAGATCTCATTCTCTGTCAGCCCACCCTCTAATTACCTCTTTCTCCATCAGTCCTTTATCAAGGTCACTGATGACCTCCATGCTATCCAATCCAGAGGTCTCTATTCTAATCTTAGGTGATCTTGCGGCAGTAATTGCTCTAGGTGATCCCTCCTTTATTTTTTTTTAAACAGATTTATTGTGATATAATTTACATACCATGCAATTCACCTGTTTATACATTTTAATATTTTTGGTATATTTACAGGGTTGTGCAATTGTTAGTCCATTTTGAGTTGCTATAAAGGAAATACCTAAGGCTGGGTAATTTATAAAGAAAAGAGGTTTATTTGGCTCACGGTTCTGCAGGCTGTACAAGAAGCATCGTACCAGTATCTGCTTCTGGTGAGGGCTTCAAGAAGCTTCCAGTCAAGGTGGAAGGTGGAGGGGGAGTAGGCATGTCACATGGAGAGTACAGGAGCAAGAGAGGGAGCAGGTGGTGCCAGGCTCCTTTAAACAACCAGCTTTCCTGTGAACCAATAAAACAAGAACTCACTTATCAAGGAGAGGGCACCAAGCCATTTGTGAGGGATCTGCCTTTATGACCCAGACACCTCCCACGAGGCCCCACATTAAACACTGGGGATTAGATTTCAGGGTGAGATTTGGAGAGGCCAAGATCCAAATCATATCAGCAACCATCACTGCAATCTAATTTTAGAACATTTTTGTCTCCCCCAGAAGAAACTCTTTACCCATTAGCAGTCACTCCTCATTTCTCCCTTCCTTCCTTCCCTTAGCCCTGTGCAAATGTTAATCTACTTTCTGTTGCTATAGATTTGCCTGTTCTGCACATTACATATAAAGGAATCATACAATATGTGATCTTTCGTGATTGGCTTCTTTCACTTAGCATAAGATTTTCAAGGTTTATCCATGTTGTGTCCATGCTGTGCTATGTATCAGTACTTCATTCCTTTTTATTGCCAAATAATATTTCCTATCCATTCATCAGTTGGTAGACATTTGTATTATTTCCACTTTTTGGCTATTATGAATAATGCTGCTATGAACATTTGTGTACAAGTTTTTGTGGGGACATATATTTTCATTTGTCTTGGATATATACCTAGGAGTGGGGTTGGTGGATCATATGGTAACTCCATGTTTGAGGAACTACCAAACTGTTTTCCAAAGTGGCTGCACCATTTTATATTCCCACCAAGCAATACGTGAGCATTCCAATTTCTCCACATCTTCACTAACACTTATTATTGTCTGTCTTATTTATTATGCCTATCCTCTCCCTCATTATTGAAATACTTTCTTGCCTTGCCTTCCGAGACATTACACTGTCCTACTTTTCACCTGCCTCACTTGCTGCTCCTTCTCAATCTTATTTGTGTTTACCTCGTCTTCCTCCTTGTCTTCCTCTTCCTTTTCCTCTTCACTCTCCTTTTCTTCCACTGAACTTTTAAATGTTGGAGTGCCTAAGGTCTCTGTCTTGAGGTATCTTTCTGTCTACACACTCTTGCTATGTGATCTTACCTCATGTCTTTAAATATTGTGTAAATTACTTCCAAATTTATATCTTTAGTCCTAACCCCTGTATCCAATTGCTTACTTAACTCTTCTTAGATTCTCTAAGAGGGATTTCAGGCTCAACATATCCAAAATAGAACTCATGATTTTCACCCACAGACCTGCCTCCTCTCCCAGTTTTGCAAATTTTAGTAAATGCAATTGCTGTCTACCCAGTTGCTCAAGTATGAAGCCTGTGAGCCATTCTTGATTACTCTTTCTTTTCCACCCTGTGTCAAGTCCATTAGCGAGTTCCTTTTGACCCTGCCGCCCCAATGTATTTGAATTCATCTGCTTCTTTTTATGTTTTCTACTAGCAGCCTAGTCCCAGCCATCATCATCTCTTCTCTGGACTACTATACTAGATTCCTACTTATTTTCCTGCTTTTCATTTTACAATCCAAAATTCACATAGCAGCCAGTCATCTTTTAACTTTTTTTTTTTTTTTTTTTTTTAGACAGAGTCTCACTCTGTTGCCCGGGCTAGAGTGCCATGGCGTCAGCCTAGCTCACAGCAACCTCAAACTCCTGGGCTCAAGAGATCCTTCTGCCTCACCCTCCTGAGTAGCTGGGACTATAGGCATGTGCCACCATGCCTGGCTAATTTTATATATATATATATATATATATATATGTGTGTGTGTGTGTGTGCGCGTGCGCGTATGTGTGTGTATATATATGTGTGTCTGTGTGTGTATATATGTATATATATACATATATTTAGTTGTCCAGATCATTTCTTTCTATTTTTTTAGTAGAGACAAGGGTCTCGCTCTTGCTCAGGCTGGTCTCGAACTCCTGAACTTGAGTGATCCACCCGCCTCGGCCTCCCAGAGTGTTAGGATTACAGGCGTGAGCCACTACGCCCAGCCATCTTTTAACTTTTAAGACATCACATCACGTTGCTTCCTTGTTTGAAACCCTCCAGTGGTTTCTGCTGCTCTTAAAATCTCAATTTGTTTCCCTGGCCTGCAAGCCCCTACATGATGATCTGGCCCTCACTTACCTCTTTGCCCTCATTTCCCACCACTCCTCTCCTCTGCCAATAATCTGCAGCTCCCCGGACTTCTCTCATTCTTGGACCTTTACTCTAGCTGTTCCTTCTGCCTGGAATGCTTTCATTGGCCAGTAAAAGAAAAGATAGAGGTATTGGATTTTTTAAATAAAATTTCAATTGTGGCTATAAATTTCAAGAATGGCTATAAAAACTGTTTTAAATTTTCATCTACCTTTTCATGAATAAAGTTTCTTGTGGATGGTGACTCTAAAAAATAGAAGAGGGCCAGGCGCGGTGGCTCACGCCTGTAATCCCAGCACTCTGGGAGGCCGAGGCGGGCGGATTGTTTGAGCTCAGGAGTTCAAAACCAGCCTGAGCAAGAGCGAGACCCCGTCTCTACTAAAAATAGAAAGAAATTAATTGGACAACTAAAAATATATAGAAAAAACTAGCCGGGCA
>CAUYSK010045748.1:0-28901 GCA_963575035.1 Avahi laniger
CAGCTAAAAATATATAGAAAAAATTAGCCGGGCATGGTGGCGCATGCCTGTAGTTCCAGCTACTTGGGAGGCTGAGGCAGTAGGATTACTTGAGCCCAGGAGTCTGAGGTTGCTGTGAGCTAGGCTGACGCCATGGCACTCACTCTAGCCAGGGCAACAGAGTGAGACTCTGTCTCAAAAAAAAAAAAAGAAAAAGAAAATCAGAAACCAGTGCAATGAAGAATATAAACTAGAGAGATGTGATAGAAAGTGACTGTTGGGAAGGGAACGACTTTGGACAGAAAGATCAGGGAAGACTTTTGGAGGATGGGCCATCTGGGCAGAGACTGAAGCATGAGGCAGCGCCAGCCAGCCATGAGAACGGAAGTGGCGGTGGATGGAGAAGACAGAAACAGGAAGCACAACCACTATAACACAAAAAAAGCTTATGGGTTCAAGTGACCAGGAAAATAAAAATGACAATGATTGTACACAATTCAGATAGAAATTAATCATACATATCCCTGTTAAATATTTGGGTTTGCTATTTCACTTGTAATAATTTTAGTAGCAGAGAGAGGGAAGAACATTTATCAAGCAGCTCCTCAGGGTGCTCTGCTGCACAGGAGATAAAAGTTCTCTTGTGCTGTATGTGAATGAGGTTCCCTGCAACTTTGTCACGGGGCAGCATTGCCGGACACTGCGCTGAGCACTTTACATGTAAGTATTACAGCAACACAGGGTATAGATTTATTAGTGTCCCCATTTTAAAGAGAAACTGAAAATGGGTGAGCTTAGGTCACTTGCTGAAGGTTATGAACAGATCATGCGACAGGCAAACAGCAGGAAAGCTTTTTTAACCCAGGTGGTCTGGCTCCAGAGACTACCACACTTTATGGTCCCATATGCTATTGATGTTGCATCTCATCAAACTCATAAGCTCTGAAACAGCCGTCGGCATGCATTCTACCTTTTGGTACAGCTCCAACACATTCAACAGAGTACTATGCTCCTAATATGTGGGCACTATTGCTTAGTGACTGACTCTATGGAAAAAACTAAGTATCATGCCACTCATGAAGGTATAAAACCCAGAGAAAGCAGAAGTCCTATGACAATGTGTGAACTGATGATCTCACTGGTGTACAATTTTGGGAACTCAACTGGAAACCCAGGATCACTTACCAAGTCCCTTTAGGAAACAATTCTAGGGCTGAAACTCAATCATCTTAAAATGACCTTGAGCATGTGGAATGGAATTAATATCTTGATTGTGTATCCAAAGACATAAACATTAAAGTCTATATTTTGTTTAATTAAGACAATGATACATGAAGAATTTGAGAAGAAGGGTTTTGTGCTGCATGTTAGCAGGGAGAATGGGTCAACAGGACCTGATAGTTTATCAAAATCTTTGGGCCACACCTAGATTCAAGCACATGGTGAACTTTGTCTCCATCTTTTAAGACCAATGGTAGTAAGAAACTAAGAAAGAAGAAACATGTACATTTTTGTGGCTAATGGTAGATTCTTATGGTGACATCCCCCACAATTTCTGCTTCTGATGTTTGTGTCCTGTGTGATCCTCTGTCCTGGTTGGTGGGTAGGACTCATGACTTGTTTCTAACCTATGGAATATGGTAAAGATGGCAGGATGTATGTTGGTATGTGTACATGACTTCGTGATTTTGTTACATTGGCTTGTAGCACCTGTCTTGCTCTTTCTCTCATTATCTCTCCTTTTCTCTTCCTCTCTCCCTCCCTTGCTAGCCTTGAGGTATCAAGAGGCCATGTCAGGAATGTCATGCAGTAAGGAACTGTGGAGCAGCCTATAAAAGCTGAGGACACCCTTGGCTGACAGCCAGCAAGAAGCCCTCAGTCCTGCAACTGTAAGGACCTGAATTCTGCCAAAACCTGAGTGAGCTCAGAAAGGGATCCTTATCCAGTCAAGCCTCAGATGAGACCACAGCCCCAGCCAAAACCTTGACTGAAGTCTTGTGAGACTCCAAGCAGAGGACCCAGGTGAGCCATGACTGAACTCCTGACCCACAGTACAGTGAGATAATAAATGTGTTGTTTTAAGCCACTAAGTTTGCGGTAATGTCACTCCTTAACAATAAAAAATGAATATATTGTTCCATTGGGGGAATTCAAATTTGAGACACATCTTTGGTAATGGACTTTGTATGAGAAAATATAAAATTGGAACGCTGTCCGCATTTTGCCCTTGCTGGAGCTGAAGGTCAAGGGAAGCCATGCCCAGCCCCGGTAGGACAGCCACGCCCAGCCCCGGTAGGACAGCCCTGACCTTTCTGAACCAGGATCCTTTTGCTTTCACTCCGTGCAAGTGCTGAAATGTCAGCTGTTTCTGCATGTGTGAAGGGATCTTACACAGAGGGTTCACATCTCAGAACACGCACGTGGTGTTTTTACAGCAAAAATAATGTTGGTTTGCAGGTCCTATGTACGTAGGATTTTACTAGAGCAGAGAGGCCTTGGAAAAATCTCCCAAACCAGCAAGCTTGTGTTTTCTTTTCAAAGAAACACCCACCAAGCTTAATTTAAATCAATAGAGATGGTAAAGCTGAAAAAAAGGGGGAAAAATTACACAAGGACAGAAAAACATAAAAGAAAGTGGCAGATGACATTTACGAATCTGGGAGAGAGAAAACTCAACTTGAATTTAGGTGAGCTATTGGTTCCTCACCCAGAATGCAGCCGATTTACCCCGTTAGGAGAAGGCCCTAGCTGAGTGCTGTTTCACTGAAAGGGTAGCATGTACCCTGTACACGCCAGTCATTTGCTTACTAAAGGTTCCTGTTGTCATTCTAGCACCTGTGGCAAGAGTTGGGATGTTCCAGATTGAGAGGGAAAACAATAACAACAAAATTTTAGCAAAATAGCTTAAAGGAAAAGCTATAAGAGAAGATAAAAACAACTTACAATGATCCAAAGGGAGACATTAAGGCAAAGAGGAAATGTTAATGCAGGCTAAAGACACTTCTGTCTGGGGAGAAAATGAAAAAAATTCCCCTGATGGGTGATCCGAAAGCAATCATAAGAGCAGTAAAAGTTGAACAAAGAGGTTAAATAACTTGCCCAAGTCACGTGGCTAGAAAGCAGAAGAGCTGAGTTTTGAGATCAGGACTCTCTGATGCTAGTTTTCTCGTGCTTAATGTAAGAAATGTCAAGTGTTATGGGTAATAGAAAGGAAATGCAGGGCACAGTCTATATTAAGAAATGCCCACGTGCAGGTGGAAGGAAACGCGAGTTATTCTTGGGGTTGGGAAGTGTGGTGATTGCAGAAAAATATCCCTGAGAGATGAGTAGAACAAAGGCACCCGAGATGTGAGTGTGAAAAGTGCTCTTGGAATAAAACAGTCAGAATAATGCAAAATGAATTCTCTGCTCTTTGATTTAAAAGCCACTTTCATAACCATCATGTCAATGTTCCATCGAGGAAATCAAAGAGACTGCCTGCAGCAGGATCACCTGGGAACCCTGTTAGAAGTGGGACCCCTGGGCTCCACTTCAGCCCATCTTTGACAAGCTGCCATGGACCCAGATGCGCGCTAAAGCTGGAGAAAGATTCTGCATGGGTATGTAAGTAAGGGAATGCTACTCACTTGGAATATGGTCATAATAGCTGGATATATTTGAGTAATACTGACAGGAAGCTTAGCTCACTGGAGAACCCAAGTTACATATCTACCTGGCACAAATCCATGGCACAGGTAAGAGGAGGAGGAGATCAGGAATAAGGCATCCTCTATCTCTTCGCTCCTGCCCTAAGTGAATGAATGAATGAGGCATGATGTAAGCTGACACGTGCGCCTGGGGCTGGTCTCCCTGGATGAAGCTGTAGCAGGTGGAGGTGAGCACAGTGATGTTGCCAAGCTTCAGCAGCTAGAACGCACAAATATTAATGGTTGATGGATCATGTCCCGTCACCAGTGACCAAGCTGAAGGGAAGTCTGGATGGACTGTCAATTTGAGGAACACCTGTAAGATGCCTAAAATTTGAGAATTTCTATAACAAAAAAAAATCTATATTTTCAGGATCTGTATTCAGATTGTTCTGCACAGAGCGTGACTTTTGGTGCAGGGTATCAGAGGTGGGTTATTCATGAGGCTGCGGCCTGCCCTCTCTCTCTGCCTCTCTTAGTTAGAAAAAGGCTGTGGAACATTGCATTTCACCCTCTTTGCTTCTATACTTCCTGGTGAATGGGCAAAAGGTAGACTGCAGATGACTCCGAGAGATGACTCCGTCTACTCGACCTTTTCCTTTCTACCATCTTTGTGCAGAGGTATTTTATCCCAGCATCTCGCAAATCACCTCTCTTACTAAAGACTATTACCTGCATGTCTGTAGCCCTTATGCTTCTAAAGGCATCCTTCCAGTGTGTTGCTGATATTCCTCTCACCAACAGACATGAAACCGAGATGACGCTGCTAAAAATAAAATGGCTCCACACGTGTGCTACTTGTCTCAGAACCATGCTGGACCCTGAACAGAGCCAGGACACCACTCACAGCCACTCTCTCGCTGCCAGGAGATCTGTTTTCAAAGCATCTGACAAGCTACATGCCATTCATCCTCCAAACCTACCTGTCAGGGGAATAAACGCCAAATGTCAGAACTTCCTGAGAAATTCAGTGATGGAAAGGCCTTTCACAATGAACAAATTAAATTCCATTGTAACATCAGCAACAGAAGGAAAGCTGTGTGAAGAGGTGCAGAGGAGTGAGTCCTGGTTTGATTTCGGATAAGGCTGATGGTGAGTCACACTGTTAATGTTAATGCAAAGCAGATACTCAAGGCCTTTTCCAGGCAATAGATGCGTGGGAGAAGGAGGCTGGACTGGGAACACCAAAGTCCAGGAGAGGTGGTACTTTGCAGTGACAATTAGGTACGTTTTCATGAAAAATCCCATCCATGGAAACCCATCGTAGAATCATCTTTGCACCTGCCTTTCCCACCTGTGTCCTGGAGTCTTTGCCCTGGGCCTCCTATCCCAGGGCTGATACGTGTGCATTGCGATTTCCTCACCATGTTTCTACCTCTGCATTTCTCTCCGGTGCTGTCAGATCAAATGAACATGCTCTAGGTGACTGCCCAATGCTTCAGGCTTGAGGCTTCTCCAAGCCAACATGTTAGAAGAGCTTTAGCAATCCAACAGTATGATGGTTTCCATTAAGCACTGAATCTTGCCCTGTAGCAATGAAGTTAAAAAATTCATAAATCATTTAATGTAAGGGCTTTGCTGATGACTGATAAAATCAAATTAGCTGCTTTGGGCTAGGGATGAATTTGAAACAGAATTTCCTCCTTTGAAGAGACAGTGACAAATCTATTTGATAGGTCTACATTTCAAGTTTTTTTTCGGGGGGGGGTAGAAAATTTAACAGGATCCTTTCTTAGGCAGGGTGAATGAGACTGGCTTAAGTTATAAACTAGCTTTCTTTCTTTTCCCACAAAAATGTTTATTTTTGTCACATTATTAAAGTCATACCTACCCATACAAATTTTATTTTAAAACGCTGGGAAAAAAACAAAACAATCACCCATAATTCTAACAGTCCAATAAAATCTGACAGTTGGAGCATTTCCTTCCAGCCTTTTGTCTGCATGGTTGTATGAGTATGTGTATTTCTACAAAATTGAAGTCATAATATATATGCACACTCACACACACATATATATTTACTTTCTTTATATATTCATTAAAACCTGAGTCTTAATGGCTGTATAATATTTCGTATTCTGTCTCATGTTTGATTATTACTTTAGGATAATTACTCCACCAAAGGGTATAAATAGTTTTAAATCTCTTAATATACATTGCCAGATTATTTTCTGGAAACTCTGATTCAATTTATAATTCCATCAGTAACATATGTGTTTTAAATTATTTTTTGGTTGGGCATTGAATATTTGTAACAGAACCCACTTTATACATGTCGATACTTTTCAAAATATTTGCTAATTTGTAAAGTGAAAATATTTTCTTATTGCTCTTTAAATTGACTAATGAAATTTCTCTCTTTTTAGGCTTTCAGACTACATTTGATCTTTTAAATCAAAGTACTGCATGAAGAGTTTTGCCCTGTTCTGCTTCTCCCTGGTTATATGATTTCCTAATGACTGGTGTAACCAAGAGTGTGTATTTTGAAGTAAAAATGTATCACTTGTAACCTGAATAATCCCTGCTCACGTGCTATTCAGTACTAGTGTGGTTTCTCATTAAATAAACATGGGACAGGCAGCAAAATTAAAAATAGTTTTAAAATGTATGTCTAACTTTACTTGTCTCTCTTAGAGAGCTTTTTTTTAAAGATCTAGTTTGTAATCCACGCTATTACTTTTTGAAATTCCCTTGCCTCTTCTATGCTTAATAGAATAGAGTTGGCTGCGTAAAAGCTTCTCTCTCCCCACTGTTCATCACGGCCTGTGTCGCACATCGCATCCCACTTAGCCCTCGCCTTGTGTATCACAGCCCTTTTCCAGACCCTCTTAATTTCTTCTACCCTTACTTCAGATGTGGTATCACAAAAGTCTAGAATCAGGTTGACAAACAGTGAACTTCGGTTAGTAAAATGGTAAGACAGACACCCACGTGAACATTGATAAATTTTTAATTCGCACTGGCTTTTTGAACCCTACCAGCTGTCGGTATGTAAAGGAGGCTTCGCAGCAGGTCATCGTTTGCACAACATGGTCCTGACTCAAGCTGAGTTAGCACTTGTTGATGTCCCAAAGAAAGAGAATTTAAAAAGTCGTTGAAGTGCCCACTTTATCCAAGATATTATGCCATATGCTCAAGAAGCAGGAAAAAGTTGCAAAGATGAAGGCATCTGGTTCCTGCTCTCTATGTGTCTTCAGTTGGAAAGATGAAAACCATAAACATGGGAAGAAAAACACTACCTATTAAAATATATATATAATGATGATGAAATTAAAGAGAACTACTTTAGAAAAGTAATAGCCACTGCACTTATGCAACAAGACCGCAATGCATATTCCTGCTTTCTCTTTCTTAAAACACCTTTGTCCCAGGTTGAAAGATGGGGCAGCAGGGTCTCCAGCTTCTAACATTTCAAGGTAGTCTAGTCCAGAAAAGGTGGCCTCAAATTTTGGATTCTCCAAATACGGTTTTGTTGTAGTTAACAGAGTCACTACATAATCTAAAATGGAAGAAGTGCCCCTTTGGTCCTTTGTTTATTGACTGTCAACTGTGTGCCAGGTACTGTGCTAACCACTGGGGACGTCTCTGTACACACAATAGAGACGGCCCCTGCTTTCCAGCAGTTTCCAGGGGGCATATTTTGTGAACTGGCCTCAATACTGGCTCTCCTTGTCCTTGTTTTCCCTTTGCCTGGTCTTTCTTCCTTGCTTCTAAATCTTTATTTTTTTTCTGTATTGTATGTTTCTTTGCAAGATGCCATAAATTCCTAACACAAAACTAGATATAAACAACAAAAGAATGTTTCTAGTTAGTCATGGGCCAGCATGTCTTGCCTCGTACTTGATTAGATACTTGAGGACGAGGGCTCTTTCTCGTTCATTAGAACATGGTATTTATGTTTGTATCTGTCTTAATGCTCAGCACTGGATGTGGTATAGTTCTCAGTAAATATTTGTAGATATAATTTGTCCCACTAAAATAGTTTCTACGGGCACTGCCCTCGATGAAAACAACAATCCTGCAACCATTGAGGCAAAAGGCCACACTAAATCCAAAATAAAGTTTTGCACGGGAAATATTAGGTTTGAGAAAATCTGCTGGATCATGAATAGATAAGAGTCACCCAAACCAGATAATTTGACTTTCAAAGAAAAAAATCAGTTGGTTGATACTTCATTATAATCACTGAAAACCAAGATGAAAATTGTCTCACTCAAAGAAGACATTTCACAGACTCTAGCTGAAGCTCAGAATCAGGATGAAAAATAGGGCTGTTGTAGAAGTAAACCAAATGATTCTATCTTGCCTTGTTTCCATTGAACACCCAAAGGGAAAGAAATTGAAATAAAAAGGTTTGGTTTTTCTCTGGAAACGATCCTTCCTTGGTCTGGCTTAGCAGGGAGCACTGCTGCCTAATGAAGCAATGCCAAGTGCAAAACGCAGGCTGCCACTGACCCAAGGCTCGATCAACACGGCATCCATTTAGTGAGAGTCAGTGAGCATTTCTCCTGTCTGCTCTGCCCGAGATACTTACCCCAGGCAAGATGGAAATGTGAGGGAGACAGAGAAGAATGCGGGGGAGGCAAACATGAACAAACACACAAAAGAAGAATTTTGGCCCCAGGAACTGGGGAGGAGCTCAAGGAGAAGGCCTTGGAGGACGGTGAGTCAGATAGCTAGGCAGAAATGGAAGGGCATTACTCCAGGAGGAGGAAACCATGAGCACAAAGGCATGGTGATGGAAAATGTGTTTCGCATTTGGTAAGGCGATTGTATGGCTGGACCATTGGGGTGATGTCAAAATACCAAGGCATCAAAATATTTGAGGACATATGGGTGACTAATTGCATGCTCTGGTTCCTCATAGATGTTTAGAGTCCTGTCCAGCCAGATCTAGGCCAGGGAACTTTATCTCATGCATTTCCTGTGGGTCCTGAGGAGAACCACATAAAAGTCTACCCTTCGACTCTCTGCCTCGCTAAGCCAGGACAGTTTCTACACACCTCCTGGGAATGAGAGCACTAATATTGTTGTCTCGTAGATACATTCATCGAACTCTTAAGCTTCTTGGAAAATCCTTAAGGGCTCCCCTGAAATTCAGAGGAAAATAGTCAAAGTTGGGAGACAGTGAGAGCCAACATCCCCCCCAATTCAAAGAGAGCAGATCTGCATTAGTCTATTTTATATTAGTCTTCTGCATAAGATTTTCTTTGAAAAGGAGGATTCCACACCACCAAATCAAACAGAGGACAACAATAAAACATTTTTATACCCGAATATTTTGAAAGCCACAGTGAACCTGTGGAACTGAGGAGAGGGAAGAGGAAAGGGGAGAGGGGGTGCGAGAAGGAGGGGTGCAGGAAGCCAGGCGTTGATGTCAATGGCCAGAACGATTGTCTCTGTAAAACATTAGGAATTGATTTAAATCTGCTTGGGGAGAGGAGCAGTTCCAAATCTACAGCTAAATACGACTTGGAATTTTAAGACTTCTGCCTTTTTGGAAGAAATAAAAGAATTTACTGAATGGAAACAGAGAAGGTAGAAGACACATTTCTCTTGGCTTGATCAAGCTATGAACAGACAAATTTAAGTAACAATAGCTATAGTTTATTGAGATAGTTATTATTTTAATCTATATTTCTTTCTTTTTATCTTTTTCTTTTTTTTTTTTTGAGAGAGTCTCACTCTGTTGCTCTGGCTAGAGTACAGTACCATCACCATAGCTCACTGCAACCTTGAATTCCTGGGCTCAAGTGATCCTCCTGCCTCAGCCTCCAGAGTAGCTGGGACTACAGGCGCACACTCCTAAAGCCCAGCTAATTTTTCTATATTTTGTAGAGACAGGGGTCTTGCTATATTGCCCAGGCTGGTCTTGAACTCCTAGCCTCAAGTGATCCTCTCAACTTGCCTCCCAGAGTGCTGAGATTACAGGTATGAGCCACTGCACCCAGCCTCTATATTTCTTTTAAAAAAGAAAACAAGTCTCAGAAAGTTAAGTAACATCCCCCAAATCTCACAGTTAATAATAATTAATCATAGGGGTAATTAATAAACTTGGGGATGGCTAATAGAGACTATGAAACATGTTTCCAACACCTCCTAGTCCAATCTCAAGGGCAAACCCTGGCTGTGGGACCCTAGATCACTTGGTTACATTGGAAAATTCCACAAGAAGAACTTCATCCATCCACTATGGCTACTGCAATCTTGGATCTTTTGTTTTATGACTCTTTGTTATCTCCTTGTCTTCTTTCCTGTCATGAACTATAATATGGCTTTTCAACCAGTGAGATGGATAAGATATGCCAAGATTTTGCATGCAAAAAAATGTGGTTTATGGGGTGTAATTATATCTTAATTATTATCAACATTTTCTTTATGACAGTCACCCTCCTAGCTTCAAATAAATATATTAAAATTTGTATCTTAGAAAGGCTTCTACTAGTAATCAAATATTCCATTCCATAGTTCAGGGTCAATATGTATTTAGTTCTTTCTTACCCCAGTCTCTTAGCCTCAGTTAACTCATTATTAAAATGGACATAATCGGGCCCGCCTTGAAGAGTGGTGTGACAATTAAAGAGAGCATCTCTAAGATGTCCCCTTCAGGCCTGTAAGATGTATCCACGAGAGGCACTTCGTGTTGCGGTTACACGTGCTGTGATTATAATACTAATGTGCATGTCTCTCTCCTCTACCTGGCTATAGAGTAGTTGTCTCACTGAGTTAGTAAATCACTTCACTGGATTGAAGTTGTTGTTTTGCAGGTGCTGCCTCTAAGTTTGACTCTCTAGGATATAAGGCCACAGCAGTTTCATAAACGAGCCCTGCTGGGGCGGACAGCTCTGATAACAGCTAGAAGCAGTAGCAGCCGGAAGAAAGATGGGATGGTAAAGCAAAAAGGAAGGAGGGACGGAAGAGGGAAGGAGGGGCAAATGCACAAGAACGTAAGGAAAAGAACTGAGCAAACGAGGGCTTTTGACAGTTCATTGTCAGGCAAAACCGCCTCTCATCTCAACAGTTCTTGCACAGTGTCACTGTGGGAGGCTTCCCTGCCCTCCTCACTCTCCCGGCTGCACTCTGGCTCTTTGCAGCGCCTCTTCTCCATCTCCTCCTGCTGCCCCAGGCTGAGCAGAGCTCCGCTGCAGTGCATTCAGTATTCCGCCGTGCTTCCTAATTTCCCTTGGCTGTGTCCGTGTACTCCTGCCATGCGGCAGAAGCCCCATCAGTGACTCCTGGAAGGTTCTCTGCACCTCATGCAGATCCAGGGTGGAAACTTCCTGGGATGGCCTTGTATCATCCAAGTTCTATGCAACTGACACACAGCAAGCTTTTGAAAGTACATCTGGGTATCATCCTTGCCATTGCTAAGAAAACAGCTACAAGTGAACTTAAAAGTCCTCTTTTTGCTAGTTGCATTGTGAAGTGGTTTAGTTTAAGCACATTGGAAGTTCACATCTCAGGGATTTCTTATTCAGAGAGCACTAAGTCACCTGAATGACGGTCACCTTCCAGCTCCAAAGGCTCTTGTTCAACTCGTCTGCTAGTCCAGGAACTCTCTGCAAGTGGGCAGTGGCCTTGAGCTGCAGGGCAATGGAATCCCTGCGTGGTAACCGCACGTCAAACGGCAGCACAGAAGGCAGGGAGAGGGGCTGTGCCCTGTTTGTTGGTCAAACTGACACTCTCTTCATACAAGTCCTGCAGCCCTGTCTCTGTCTGCCTTACCGCTACCCCCACGGGGTGGGACCAATCAGGTCGCCGCCTTCATTACGGCATCAGTCTCAAGTGCTCTACGTATGTGTGACAATGTCCTAGGCTTGGCAACATCTAAACAGCCAGCAACGTGAGGGCAGCAGCCATAAGGAACTTGGCCTGAGCCTGCTTTGTACGTGGGGGAGGAGTTCATGACCTGGGGCCTGAAAATCTGCAACCTCAGCAACATGGATGTATTTAGAAGGTCCAGGGGTCATCCGACTACATGGAGAATTGAGTCCAAAGGGCCTTTGAGCTGATAATTGTCAAATTCTCTCTCAGAGGAAAACCTTTAGGAATAACTTCCCTGTAGATGCCTTTTAAATGAGGAGATCTGTCTGGAGAGGGTTTCTCCACCTTAGCACTACTGGTATTTAGGGCCAGGTAATGCTTTGTTGGTGGGGTTGGGGCAGGGGATGTCCTGTGCATTTTAGGATATTTAGCAGTGTCTCTGGCCTCCACCCACTAGGTGCCAGTAGCATCCCCAGCCCCTGGTGGTGACAAACTAAAACGTTTCCATATCATCAAATGTTCCCTGAGGAGCAAAATTGCCCCCAGTTGAGAACCGCTAGTCTAGAAGGTAGTAACACTTGTGTCCAGCTATGAAATGAAACCTAGAACTGAAACTTCACCCCAAGGAGTTTGAACTACCCTGATGATTCCAATCCAGTTGCGCTTTCAAAAAACTTCAAATCTGTTACATGTTTTCCTAAGTCTAGTGCCACATCACCAAATCATTAATCAAAGAATATGCCAGGTTATTGGGTTTTGAAAAGATCTACCTGAAGCTTCTCAGAAGATAAAGTCCTTTTTGTGTCTCAAAGGAAAGAAAAACCATAACAACGTTTTTAAACTGTCAACACATTGGCTCTTCTGCACCATTTTGGACAATTTGTTTTTTTCATACTTTTTATTTTATTTCTTAATGGACACATAATTGTACATATTTATGGGCTACATAATGATGTTTCTATTTAATATATATGTTAATATAATGTATAGTGATCAGATCAACATAATCGTCATATCCATCACTCAAACATTTATCATTTGCTTGTGTTGGGAATAGTCAATATCCTCCTTGTAACTATTTGAAACTATATATTATTGCTAACTATAATAATTATACTGTGTACAAAACTTAGTCTTCCTATCTTATCTTCTATCCTTGGACTCAAATTATCCTTCTGCCTGTTCAGGGCTTCACTTTCTCATCTCTCTGTTAACAGGAGCTCAACTTGATGCTTTGCAGCTTTCAAATTGACAGTCTTTCCCCAAATAGCTGGGTCCAGAAAGCCAGAAACAAGGAGGAAACCATTGATTGAATGCCTACTGTTTGCCAGATACTCCTCCATGCATTTCACAGACACTAGCAACAGCTGATCAAGAGTTGGCATAGACAACTTTGTAGACAAAGAAACTATAAATGTTATCATGAGAGATATGAGAAAAATACATGCAAACTGAGGTCACCACAGGAGATGGCAGAGGAAGAATTTTAAATAGTCAAGGAGGTCAACACATAAAATATTTTGCATACATACCTACAATTTAGGGGATAGTATATGTCCATAATCTGGAAAGTGACCCTTTGCTCTTAAAAGTTACTCTCTCCTCCTCTGTGTCACCCTAGCACTTTAGGTATGAGTCCACTCTGGCCTTTACACATATGCCTTATCTCGTCATGAACTTTCTTTGTGTTTTCCTTCCACCAGTGAAGAGCAGAGGTCCTGGCTTATCCATCCCTGAAGGTCCCCAGTGACTGTTCAGTTGTCTGCACACCAACGATACATGGTACTAGAGCTGTACCCCATTTGACCAGTAAGCGAAATCCCTTCCTTTGATCCTATTCATTATCGTGATTTCCCCCTGATGGTCAGACACTCAGCTCAGCTGCTTTGCTAAGTAGGGTGACATCCACAGCCACTCTCTTCAAATTGGTAAACCAGTGCCTTGGAGAAGAATAAACCGGAATATATAGGCTTGACCATTATTTCCTAGATCTAGGACGGTATTACACCCAACGAGTGTTTCATTGGAACACGCTTCTCGAACAGAGTCCACATTTGTGTGACTGGGAATTGGAGGGTCCTCAAGAGGTCCTCAGAGAAGGATGATAAATAAAGTGACAGACAGAAGACGGAATGCTCACACCTGGCCCAGGCCCCTGGTCCGGTTAATATCCTGCCTCGTCTTTCACACTATGCTTTGTACTCCCAGTAGAGACATGAAACAGCAGATGAGGGAAAATACCTCGGGTCAAATAAAACAGCATGGATAAAAAAAGGCCTCATGTGTGTAGGCCCACTCTTCTCTGGACCTTGGCTGCAAATCCAAATTCTAGCACCTGCATCTTTCCGATGCAAAAGGAAGTCGTGAAGATCAAGAATAAACGTAAGAGTTTTGACCTCCAGAGGCACTTGCTACTTGGGGTATTATTATCTTATTCATATAATCAATTAGTTTTCAGTAGACGCTATTTGTGAGACACAGTGCTAGGTAGGCATAACGGGGACACGTAGGTTGGCAAGACCTCGCCTTTGCACTTGAGGGACTTGCCATGACACTCCTCAAAGGGGACTTCATGGACGATGCCTGGTCTGCGGGGTGTTTGAGATCCGTTTACAACGAATAAGGCAAGAAATTGAGAGTGAGCATTTAGAACTTGAATAGAAAGTGAGGCTATCTATTCAAGCCTGAATCTAATAACAAAAATTCAGATTTGCATTTTATGCCTTATTTTCACTTCGTTTTCCACAAATTCAATGCTTAGTATACTCTGTAAAGTTAAAGATGCTACAATGGGTTGGAAATTTAAAAATCCTACTTGTCCTTAGCCACAGTCTCAGCAGCACTAGTCTGATACACATGTGACTACAATAGAAGGCAGGTAAGAATAAATGTCTACAAAAGCTAAACTATAATAGTGCAATGTTACGGAGGGGAAGGAAGATTTCGAGAAAGGTGGGGGCAAAGGTACAGCGTGCCCAGGAAGTTACAAAACTGTCTCTGTCCATGCTGAGTAAAATTCAACCAAAAGAAGTAAAAATAACAAAGAAGTTATTTACACTAATAGTAGAAATGGACCCAGTGTGTTGGTATAAATATCCAGATGTATTATTTAGGACTGAAACTATTGGAACCAAATGTAAAGAAGATTCTGAAAGTCAATACAGAGTTTCCTTCTGGAAGGAATGGTTGGAGTGGTTGAAAACAAACAAGGAAATGCTCAAAAATGCCCCCTGATGACTAGATAGGGATTGGGGTTGTGACTATGAGAAGGCCCCAGAGTAAGTTTCTCAATGTGTCTTTTAGAGCCACCTTTCTGCACAGGGGTGGAGCTACAGGAGTAGACAAACTTGGTAATAGTTTAGCAGATGGTAGAAGCCAAGTCAGTAATGACCCCCTTGCAGCAAGTGTTTCGACCAATGCCTGGCAGCAAAAGAGGAAGATTAAAAAGAGAAAAATGCCTGTAACCACACCAAATCAAACGCTTACTAGCTACAGGATTTCTCTGAAACTCAAACTTCATAAAGGAGCCTGCTCACATTCCAGAGGAAAAAAATTGAAATCCGAGGGATAGCTACCCTTTGGGACAGACCCCCTCCACAGTGAGGTGGTTTCTGGTGCAGGAGCATCCATAAGACCAGAGTCAAAGTCGCCAGCAGCAGTGGCCATCTTTCCTGGGAAGCTGAGACGATCTACCTTTAACCCCAAATTATATGTTATCAGAGAAAAATTCATACATTCGAGGTGAACATTATTTTTCTGGCAAACAGGAAGGTAGACTACCTGCCTTTTAAAAGATGGACAAGAAAAAAATAAAAGGGAAAGAATGAAAGAAAGAAAAGAGAACTTGGCATATTTCCTACATGAAAATTTTGCCTCTTGGTCCGCCCTCCCCTCTCCCCCAAAAGGAAGAGAATACAGCATAAAGTTGGGGGGGAGGCGGGAGGGGAAGTGGGGAAGGAAGATGGGGAGCTCGTTATAGAAGAATTTCAATTTTAACAAAGACAATTATACTAAATTCACAAATAAATTTTAAAGCACATGGATGAAATTGATGGCCAAAATGTGTTAAGAACATATAATGATGTGATGGATAGGGATTTAGCGGAGCTTAGGAAAGAAACTGAGGAGAAAAGTAACGCTTTCATAGGACGTAAAACTGCACCGATCAAAGTAAGAAGCACAACTATTGCCCCAAAATACAGGTTTAAAAATACCTCAAATGTAGCATATGTGTACAAATAAATTTTAAAGGCAGAATGGTAGATACGGAAGGAAAGGCTATATACATACATATGTGTTCTGTACATTAAGTATATTATGATAATTTAATATACTGATCCAAGTCTACGTACTGAAAGGGCTCATATAGGTCCTGGAAAAATTAATACATATCAACCAGGGCTGAAAAAAAAATCAGTAAAATTATTGTACTTCGATGATAAAGAATTCTACAAGCGAGTAAAACAGGCAAGTCACTTAAGAAAAGAGGCCAGGTAGATTTCTGATGGAATTAGATAACAAAAGAGAATGACGACAGCAGGCTAAAGCCATGGGCTTTAGGGACAGACAGTTCTGGCTTGTCCACGCACTTGCCGTGTGACCTTGCACTAGCACCGGTTACCTGAACTTTCTAGTTCTGTTTCCTCATGTGTAAGAAAGGATGACCCTATCATAAAATAGCCACTGTATATTTGTCTAATTCCAAGAGGTCATGAACAAGAACAAGAAAGATCATCTATCAAAATATAGCCAAAGAAATAACCATCAAGTTATCAAAATGTATAAAGAAATAATTGCTGGAAATACAAGGAGAAACTTCAGAAATATATAAAGAAATATATAAATATATAAAGAAATAATTGCTGGAAATACAAGGAGAAACTTCGGAAAACGTAATGGGAGGTGACTTTTATTCATCTCTCTAGTCTTCATGAGGTCAAGCAGGAAACAAATCAATAAGGCAGAGTATAGATCATACTAGGAAATAGTATGCTCAGTAAATTTTCCAGCCAGATATATATCTACTTTATGTTCCACAACCAAGAATATAGATTTGTGAGCTCAGAAAGCATTCTTCAAAGTTCCAAATTACTTTTTAAAAATTCCCAAAATAGAACAGGCTACACTTTAATACAGGCTACACTTTTAGTCACATGCAACAAAACACAAAACATGTAAAAAAACAAACACTACAAATAACAAGCCCCCTGCTCAACAAATGAAAATTTAAAAAAACGACAAAAAAAAAAAACCTTTACAATGTTTTTAATGTTAAAGAGAACATCAAAACCACAAATTTAAAACATATGGAAAACAAAGTAAGAACATTTCACTCAAAATTCCAAAGGATATAGCAAAAACTAATAAGGTAAAAAATTCATCCTCATACACATTTGCTAATAAAAGTACAGAAATAGTAAAATGAGCATTTTCTTAAAAATACAGACAAACACTACAAAAATAAATAAGGAAGCAGAAAGGTGAATTAATAAAGGTAAAATAGAAATTTATATAGTAGAAAACAGAAAAAAATTAGAGACATGTTAAATCTAAGAACTGATTATTTGTAAACCCAATAAAACAGATAAACCAGTAGTTAGTCTAATCAATGACAAAAAGACAGTTCAGTGCCCAAAATTAAGAATGAGAAACAGGAACTGAACACAAATTTAGACTAGCAAAAACCAGTAAGTATATGAAAAGATGCTCAAGGTCACAAATAATTACATCAATACAAGTGAAACCGATGTCAAAGTAATATTTTTAGCCAGGAGATTGGCAAAGGAAGATATTTTCTCTACCCAAGTTAGGAGGGGTGAGGGGAAATGAGCCCTCTCTTGAACTCTTGGTGAGAGTGAAAATCTCTAGATACTTTCAGGACGGCAGGTTGGTAATATCTGTCAGACTTTTGAACGTGCATAGCCTTTAACCAAATGTCTTTACTCACAGACATAGGTTCTAAGAAGATAAACATACACACACACAGGTGTGATACAAACAGCAAAACTTAATATTCATTAAAGTACATACCATTTTAAAATGGTGTTGCAGATTTACACTTGTTGACTTAAAAGGATATCTACAAAGCAAAAAAAGGAAGCACGTGAAATGTGAAATTATGAATTCAAAAACAAATATTCAAACACCTACTATGTGCTAGCCACCCATCAAGGCACTTGGCGGAAGTAACAATGAACAGGGCAGAGAAAGTTCCTGTCCTCATGGAGCTTAGAACCAAAGCATAAGCCAACACCACCGGGTAAACCAGGTCTGGGGAAAATGGTTGACAGGATTAAACAATATTATCTATATTTAATAGGATTCAGGGTAATATCTACTTTCTTCTTCATCTCTCTTTTTTACTGTTCTAAAGTTTTTAAATGAACATATATGATTATTTTAATTAGGAAAAAATGTATTTTCTGAGAGGTGTAGAAATCATTGGTGGTGAAATGTCTGGTGTACTTGGCATTTGAGCAGGGCTAGAAAATGAAGGTAGAATTTGCATTTATTAAGATCAGAGTGGATATTTCCTATTACGATCAATAAATATAGCATTATGAATCAACTTTAAAATAAGAGCAGCATGACTTTCCATATAAACACACAATGAATCTCACACAAAACTTCATGTCTAGACATAGCAAATCCAGAAGAAACCGTCTGAGTCCCTATCTTCCCAAGATGGATACAAAATCAATTAAATACAGATCGTGTGAGGCATTAAATGGTCAAAGTTTCTCAAACTGAGATGAAAGAAGCAACAGCAAACACATGTGTAGCGCCAGGTGGTGGTAACTCCACCACACTACTCGTATTTTCTTAGAAGATTTTCCTAACCTCTTTCCATTTGAAAAAGCAGTAAAATATTTGAAAAAGAAAAGAATACATGCTTTAGTTCAACTTATTTTTCATGTTTGACTTTAACTTTGGGAATACATATTCAGTATTTTGATATTGATACATATTCAGTATTTTGATATCTACTTTTTGATTATTCTTAAATGTGCACTTCAGTTGACGTGAACTCCTCACCTTTTGGGTGATGTCTGCCATTTGACCACAAAACTGCCTGTGGTGTCCCCAGGAGTCCATTACAGGAATAACGGGATTCACTGCCTTCCTCAGCACCATATTCATGTATCCTCTTCATAAGGCTGACATGAGTGCTAGAATGCCCTGCCTGCTACTGTCTCTTGGAAGCCATTTGAATCTTTTTGGTGCAAGTCAGAGGTTTAGCTCAGGGTGGAAGATGCTCCTCAACACCCACGTTCTGGTGCCTCCCTGAAGCACCTTCATTCTATCATTTGACAGCAAAGAGCTCACATTCAACTCACCTGTATGTTAAAACTCAGGATAGACCTCCCCCATTCAACCTTAGAAATAAAAAGGGGATTCATCTCATAGGTGCTTTAGAGTAAAATTAGAGAGAGGTATGATTATGCAAGTTTTGAAGATAATGAATTGTATTCAGCTCTAAAAGTTAAGCCTGAAAAAAGGAGCTTAAACAAGATAGACATTTTATTTTCAAACAGATAACAAATTGGAAGTTAGAGAGTCTAGGCAGCTTGACAAAGTCATCAGACACTCTATTTTGTGACGGACAAGGTACAAGAGGCACAAAATGACAGCTGTAGTTATCTCACTAGCATTCTAGAGCAGAAAGAAGAAAGGAACGGAGGGGGACCTTCTCTCCCTTTCCAGGAAACTTCCCATGAATCCCACACAATTATTCTGTTTTTTTTTTTTTTAAATAACATGTTAGTTTAATTGTAAGATCAACGTGTTGTATTACCAATTGTAGTTTCTTCTCTATTTTTTTCTATTTATTTATTTATTTTTATTGCAGCAAATTATGGCACTACAAATGCTTAGGTTACACATATTGCCTTTGCCCCACCTGAGTCAGAGTTTCAAGGGTGTCCATCCCCCAGACGGTGCACACCACATCCATTAGGTGTGAATATACCCATCCCCTCCTTCCCCCTCCCACCTGCCCAACATCCGGTGAATGTTACTACTATATGTTAAAATATCTATACTACCCGAAGTGATCTACAGATTCAATGCAATCCCTATTAAAATACCAACATCATTTTTCGCAGATCCAGAAAAAATAATTCTACACTTCATATGGAACTAGAGAAGACCCTATATAGCAAAAGCAATCTTAAGCAAAAAGAACAAATTGGGAGGCATCAATTTGCCAGACTTCAAACTATACTACAAGGCTATAGTAACTAAAACACTGGCGCAAGAACAGGGATATAGACCAATGGAACAGAACTGGGAACCCAGATATAAAACCATCCTCATATAGCCATCTAATCTTTGACAAAGCAGACAAAAATATACACTGGGGAAAAGAATACTTATTCAATAAATGGTGCTGGGAAAATTGGAAAGCCACATGTGGAAGACTGAAACAGGATACATACCTTTCCCCTCTCAAAAAGATTAACTCACAGTGGATAACAGACTTAAACCTAAGGCATGAAACCATAAGAATTCTAGAAGAAAATGTTGGAAAAACTCTTATAGACATTGGCCTAGGCAAAGAATTTATGAAGAGGACCCCAAAGGCAATCACAGCAACAAAAATAAATAAATAAATGGGACCTAATCAAATTAAAAATCTTCTGTACAGCCAAGGAAACTATCACAAGAGAAAACAGACAACCTACAGAGAGGGAGAAAATATTCACATGCTAGATGTCTGATAAAGGGCTGATAACTAGATCTATATAGAACTCAGGAAAATCAGCAAGAAAAAATCAAACAACCCTATCAAAAAGTGGTCAAAAGACATGAACAGAAATTTTTCAAAAGAAGATAGACTAATGGCCAAGAAACATGAAAAAATGCTCAACATCTCTAATCATCAGGGAAATGCAAATAAAAACCACAATGAGATATCACTTATCTCCAGTGAGAATGGCCTTTATAAAAAAAGTCTCAAAACCATAAATATTGGTGTGAACGCAGAGAGATAGGAACACTCACACACTGCTGGTGGGACTGCAAACTAGTATAACCTCTATGGAAAGCAATATAGAGATACCTCAAAGAACCAAAAGTAGAATACCATTTGATCCAGCAATGCCACTACTGTGTATCAAAGGAAAAAAAGACATCTATAAGAAAGATACTGCACCCAAATGTTTATAGCAACCCAGTTCACAATTGCAAAGATGGGGAAACAACCCAAGTTCCCATCAATCCATGAATGGATCAATAAAATGTGGTATACGTATACCATAGAGTACTACTCAGCCATTAAAAAAATGACCAACTATTAATACCTGTTGTATTATCCTGGATGGAGCCGGAGCCCATTCTTCTAAGTGAGGTATTACAAGAATGGAAAAACAAACACCACATGTACTCACCATTTAATTGGTTCTAATTGATCAAAACTAATGTGCACATGTGGGAAGTAACATTCACAGGGTGTTGGGCAGGTGGGGGGGGAAGAGGGGATGGGCAAATCCACAGCTAATGGATGCAGTGTGCTGTCTCTGGGGGATCGGCACGCTTGTCTTGCATGCAAAGGCAACTTATGTAACCAAAGAGTCTGTACCCCTATAATATTCTGAAATAAAAAATTTTAAAAAAGCCCTGGTTATATCATTTCTCCTCCTTTTCTAAATATAAGCAGTGCATTTATCTGTTGGCACCAACTCTTCCCCTTCACCACCCCCGTAACTAGGATCCTTCAACACTCCAAGTTCTACTGGCTCCTGGCGTGGAGTTAAGGCAGAGCCGCTACCAGAAACAGCCTATCAACAGGAAGTACTGGCATCTTACTCTGACAGAGGAAAGCCACCTGGAGAAAATGTGGACTAAGATCTTCCAGAAGTATCTAATCCCCTCTCCTGAAAGAGACCTTCCAAAGTGTCTGGTTTCCTTACTGTAAACAGTGAACAAGAAATTGCTGGTAGGCCGGGTGCAGTGGCTCATAGCTGTAATCCTAGCACTCTGGGAGGCCTAGGCGGGAGGATTGTTTGAGCTCAGGAGTTCAGGACCAGCCTGAGCAAGAGCGAGACCCCGTTGCTACCAAAAATAGAAAAATTACCCAGGCATCATGGCATGAGCCTGTAGTCTCAGCTACTCAGAAGGCTGAGGCAGGAGGATCGCTTGAGCCCAGGAGTTTGAGGTTGCTGTGAGCTAGGCTGATGCCGCAGCACCATACCCCGGGTGACAGAGTGAGACTCTGTCTCAAAAAACAAACAAATAAAAAGACCAAGAAATTGCCCATCTTTGCTCAAATGGTCCTTTCTACCAGGAACACATTTGCAGCATTTAACCTTACAGCTCACTTTCAGTTATCAGCTGTAGTGTGGGGAGAAACATTTATTTTAACTGACCATTTATCATAATCATTTATTCTCAGAAATATTAAAAAGCAGCAAAATAAATGAGGTTAATTTTCAATTTCTTTTATTATATTTTCTCAGCTCACCTTCAAGCAAAAGTCCTAATGATTTTAAACCATCACCCCACTGGAAGAAAAATGAAAAGCCTAATAGTCTTCAAAATCAAGATGTGTAACTATCAAGGGACCATGCACTCACTTTTTACCAGGCTCAGAATAATGACATGTACCCTGAGGCATTTAATATTTTTAAACATATTTTTAATTAATAGCTGTAGCTGATTGCATTATTCAAAATATGAAACTTAAATGCTGAATTAAAATCAAAATGTTACATGTCTTTTGCTTCACTCTACCCAGCAATCAAATAGTCAGTCCATTGGAGAAGAAAATTAAAAAGGACTGATGTGCTTTGTTTTCCTAATTTTGCATTATAATTGATTGATTGCTGTCAGTGATTGATGCCACTCTAATGTGCATCAGTGTCTTAGGTGAATAGATGGAAGATTAGAAGATTGGATTAGTTAATATAAATTCTTACAAGGATGTAAATAAAATTCAACTAAAATAGTACCACATTGCCTAATTGCGAGGTGAACCACCAATCCACAACAGCTTTTTGAGAAAAAAACTGCTTGTGATAGTTTTTAGAAACTTTAATGAGTAAAAAAAAAGATACCTTACAACTGAAGAAAATTTAAAGTGCATATTCCTGCAAAGCGCTAAGGGTTTATTATAGTGTTTTATACTTGAGTGTAGTCAGTGGTGAAGAGTGAGTCCAACAAAGTGCATTACCCTGGATAAACCCTGGGTGGGCTTTTGCCCCTGTGTGGCTTCCTTTGAAAAAACACGTAATGCACCTTTTGACCCTATTTCCAAGTTTTGGAGTCTCCCCCCTTGTGACCATAAAAAATATCCAAAGATCATTTTTGCTCATAAGCGAAGAGTAGTCTCCTTATGTTCAGTCTGATTATTACACAGTTATAGAATATGTGTTATATTAATTTGCCAAGTGCAACTCCCAAATTGTCTATAGACTGAAAGTAATTATTGTCCTGTTTAATTTGATTTAAAAATTACTTGGGACGCCGTCCATCTCGGTGTGTGAAGCTTGAGGAGCACTCCGTCTTTAGGATGGAAAGAAACTTTCCAATCAGCACTTCCGTCCTGCCAGCGTGTGTGCGGGTGGGTGCGCGCATACAGCGCACTCCACGCGCAGAGGGCGTGCTGGCAGCGTGGCTCATGCGGCCCGACTACTTACTCAGAGCACCTGAGTTCCCACGTCACTGCAGCCTCTCTGCCTAAGTCCTTTCCTGTCTCCATGAGGAAGTCCCATAGACATTTGTCCGTAGATGTCCCAAGGGCCCCTCAAGTACCAGCACATACAAAGAGATAAGTTACTATCTTTGCCAACAAAGTAGATCTTATCTTGGTGAGAAACCCTTATTATTCACATTGTCATCCAAGGCAGATACACAGTCATGCAATACTCTACCAAAGTATGAGTTTCAAAAAGATAAAATCATCATTCTTGTGCAAACATAAAAAGAATACTTGTCAAACATTTTATTCAATTCATTAATTAATGAGGGAAATGGGAAGATGTTAAGGCTGGTTCAAAGAATAACTGAGGAGCTAGGTATTCATAAGTGAGTTAATAAAGAAATATCAGGATAAGATCGATGGATTTAAAACTATTTACTATCCTAAAGGGCACTAGACCGTCACCTTTGGGGTTTTCTTTTCCACTGGACAGAAATTATCTGCATCTCTACCAGATAAAAATCTGTAAGTTAACAGGTAACTTCTCTAAGTTGGCGAATTATAATCGAATCGTAACCAATAATGCACAGTGAGTGGAGCAAGATGCATCCCTAAATAATCCTGGGGTGGGCCTTTGCCCTTGTGTGTCATGGAAGAGCTGTGTGGTGTTTCTTTTACTTTGTTTCCATTTTTAGATAATTTTCTCAACATCTCTCCACTCTTCCCCCATAGCCACATTTAATTCCCGTTAGTTTTCCCTCCAGCTTTCCCTGTGTATATCCTCTCTATTCATGATGTCACAACCTTAGTTCATACCCTCATTCTCTTACCTTACTTTTTGCAACCGTTCTTCCTGAATAATCTCCCAAATGCCATGCTGTTGTCAGGGGAAACTGGAACCTCATGGCATCAGTCACGTGACAGCCACTGCACGGGTTCCTCCCGGCCCCATCTCTGGCCTCACCTCCGCACCATCCCGGATGGTCCTTGCAACCACTGCACAGGGTTGCTCTGCACCTTCGCCGACCCCTTTTGCAATCCTCTCCTTGCTAACATCGCCCCTTCCCCGGCCCATCCGGACTCCCTGCCTGCTGCGGTCTGAATGTTTGTGGCCCCCAAATGCATGTGTTGCGACCTAATCCCCAGGGAGATGGAATTAGGAGGTAGGGCCTTTGGGAGGTGACCAGGCATGAGGGTAGAGCCCTCAAGAATGGGATCAGTGCCCTTAGAAAAGGGACCCCAGAGAGACCCCTCACCTTCTACCATGTGAGGACAGAGCGAGAAGATGGCAATCTATGAACCAGAAAGTGGGCCCTCACCAGACACTGAATCTGCCAGCACCTTGATCTTGGACTTCTCAGCCTCCAGAACTGTGAGGTATGAACTGCTGTGGTTTCTAAGCCATCCGGTCTACGGTATTTTGGGATAGCATCCCGAGCAAACTGAGACACTGCCTTGTTTCAAATCTCTCCTACTTACCCACCTCCTTTTTCCAAAACAGCTCAAGGATCATCTCTTACCACTTACTTCTACCTTAGATGGGTAGCATCGACTTCACCCTCCTTCGGATCCTCTTCATACATCTTTATACATTTATTGTACCACCTGGACACTTTTGGGGCTTTATTTTGCACTAATTTGTTTGCCTTTCTGTCTGCTTTTATGTCTTAATCAGGAGTGCCCCAGAGGCAGACCCGGAAACAAAGACTCAAAGGCCAGTTCATTGCGCAGGTGAAGAAACGCCTGCAGGGAGGTGGGGAGCCAACCGGAAAGGAAGGCTGCAGATGCAGGCTGCGTCGTCCAGCCGGCTGCCTCTGCGTGCAGCTGGAGCTGACTCTCCCCGGGGAAGCTCTAAAGCTACCTGACATGCGGGCAGCCCTGGGGCCTGATGACACGGATTCTGTCCACTGCTGGCTGAGCACTGCCGGTGCTCGTGTCTGGGTCTTAATTTATGAAGGAGACCGAGTGATGACACGAAGAAGTCAGTGCCACTGAAAGGAAAGTGGGATGCTCCCCCGAGTTCCACTAAAAATGAGAGGCGTGCCGTGCCATGCAGGGCCACAGGGGGAGGCACCAGGGTTGGTTAGGAGGCAGAAGCGAGCAAGGCCAAGGCACAGGCCGCGCCTCTATTGGGGTTTCTGCAGGAAAAGGCAGCCGGGGCGGCGTAAACAGTTCAGGACTGGCTAGTCTGAGTAACTCCGCGGGCGTTGTGACATAAGGGCTGTCCCTAGTTGTCTGGCACCTGGTTCTGGGATGATTAGGGGAGGGGGAATATTGGTGTTTGAGAACTAGCTAAAGGACATGGTTGGGAGCAGGGACTCAGGACTTGCAGGTTTGCACAGAAAGGTGTGCAGGTAAGTTATTCGCTAGCTAGGTCTGGGAGGGGCAATTTCTCCCCAGAAAGCTAGGCCCCCTGCAAGATGTCAAAACATATGCAACCTAGAAAGGTAAAAATATGATTAATGTGGCGGGGTGGTGTTAATTCTTCTAACGTCTGGACTTCCGAGGCTTTGGGCAGAACAGCCTGCAGGGGCTTTAGAAAGAGCCCTTGGTAAGGAGACACAGACCCTGGCGAATGCCAGAGAACAGCCTTGTCTAGGGCAAGAACCAAGAATCTTGGCATCAGCCACTCTGAGTTGGAGGTGCCAGCTCTTTAGATGTGTTGTCTAGGAATGCCACCTGGAGACTCTGGGGTCCCGGGGGTGTCCCTTGCCTGCCAGAGCAGGGGAGCTGCTGGCTCTGTGGAGAATAACCCTGGGCACAGTCCTGCTCGCTCACTGGGAGAAGGTGGGACCTTTGTACCCAGCTGGCCCGCTGCTCAACAACCCAAATTCAGTGAGTTCCTTAAGTTACTTCGGGCCATTCTATTCATCGAATCACATTTATTGATCTTTGTATTAGCGTCTTGCGGCTGCTATAACCAATAACCACAAACTCCGTAGCTTAAAACAACATTTATTGACTCACAGTTCTAGAGGCCAGAAGTCTGGCCAATGTCAAGGTGTCAGCAGAGACACAGCTCCCCGCAAGGGTCTACAGGAAAATCTGTGCTTTGCTTCTGCCAGCTGCTGGTGGCTGCCAGCACACTTTGGCTTGCGGCTACATCACTCTGATCTTCCAGACCAGCATTTTCAAATCTCTCTCTGTTTCATCTTTACATTGCCTTTTTCTCCATGTGTCTGTTTATAAAATCTTCTTCTGCCTCCCTGCCTCTTATAAGGACACCCTCAGATAATCTCCCCATCTCAAGATCTTTAACTCAATCACATCTGCAAAGACTGTTTTTGGTTGGTTGGTTGGTTTGCTTTGGTTTTTTGTCATATAAGGTAACAGGAATTAGAATGGGGAGCCATTTTTCAGCCTACCACAATCTTCGTATCCCCAACATTTAGCACGGTTAGATGAATGAATAAATGAATGAGTGAAGAGTAGAGAAGTCCAACCGCAGCTCAAGTGCTGAGTTTCGGGTGAAATTATCACAGAAGCAAGTCCTAGGAAATAAAGAATTCTGATACAACAGCGGTCCCCAGTCTTTTTGGCATCAGGGACCGGTTTCATGGAAGACAATTTTTCCAGGAATGCGGGGGTGGATTGTGGGGGCGATGGTTTCAGGATGATGCAATCGCATTACATGTATTGTGCAAACCTCTCTGCTAATGATAGTCTGTATTTGCAGCCACTCCCCAGAGCTAGCATCACTGCCTCAGCTCCACCTGAGATCATCAGGCATTAGATTCTCATAAGGAGCCTGCAAACTAGATCTGTAGCATACATAGTTCACAGCAGGGTTTGTGCTCCTGTGAAATTCTAATGCCCCTGCTGATCTGACAGGAGGTGGAGCTTATGTGGTGATATGAGCTGTACATACAGATTAAGCTTCCTTCGCTCACCTCCTGCTGTGCAGCCTGGTTCCTAACGGGCCATGGACTGTACCAGTCTGCAGCCCTGGGGCTGGGGACCACTGTGATACAACATATTGTCTTTTAAACCCACAAACCAGTTCACTAAGAGTCTATGGAAAGAAGCTTGGTTAGAGTTCCGAGGATATTTTGGAAAAATTATGTAATAAATGCATATATTCATGTTTCTTGTAAGAGGACATTATTTCTGAATTCAGAGCCTTTTATTTCTCTTAAATACATTAATCTATAGTCTACATTTTATGGTTATGAATGGGTTCCAAATGTATCCTCAAGAACCACATCAGGGGCTGTGGGCATGGTGGCTTCCACCTGTAACCCTAGCACTCTGGGAGGCCGAGGTGGGAGGATCACTTGAGGTCAGGAGTTTGAAACCAGGCTGAGCAACAGCCAGACCCCATCTCTACAAAAAATAGAAAAATTAGCTGGGCGTGGTAGCACACACCTATAGTCTCAGCTACTCAGGAGGCTGAGGCAGGAGGATCACTTGATCCCGGGAGTTTGAGGCTGCAGTGAGCTGTGATGACACCACTGCACTCTAGCCTGGGACAAGGCAAGACTCTGTATTAAAAAAAAAAAAAAACACATGTCAGAAAGCAAAACTTAAAACTATTGCTAGAAAATGTATTAAATAGGTGAAATTAAATGAGCTAAAATGGTGCCGGCGGAGTTTTTGGATGTTCCCAAATCCCCATATAAAAACCAACAGAGCAACTTAGATAGTTAAACCAAAAATTCTTGGGACCATTTACAACAATAACAAAATAAGGAACAGAGTGAAAGGCATAATCAGAGGACAGACCAAAACTGTAAACCTGTGACATGCTATTTCAAAGCAGCTAAAAGACATAAAGAAAGTGATTCAAGGTGTGAAAGGACAACAAATGAGAATGAGAAAAACTCAGAAGTTAGGTGACAGCCCAAGAAAAAATTAGAAACAAAGAAAAACAATTTTTTTTTAGTCAGTCTTACTCTGTCACCCCGGGTAGAGTGCAGTGGTGTCATTATAGCTCACAGCAACCTCAAACTCCTGGGCTCAAGTGAACCTCCTGGCTTAGCCTCCCAAGTGGCTGGGACTACAGGTACATATCACCATACCCCGCCCATTTTTTAATTTTTTGTAGAGATGAGGTCTTGCTATGTTACCCAGGCTGGTCTCAAACCAGCCTCAGGTGATCCTCCCACCTCAGCCTCCCAGAGGGCTGGGATTACAGATGTGAGCCACCACACCCGTACTACTAAATTTCTATTTTTTATAAATTACTCAGTGTCAGGAATTTTGTTATAGCAACACAAAAGGACTACAATAATCACAAAGGCAAATAAATGCAACAAATAATGTCTTGAAAAGAAGAAAATGAAAAGGATGAAAAAATTCATTTTAATGATAAAAGAAATAAAAATGACTTGGGAAAAAGTGATAATACTTTAGATAAGTAAAGACAACCCAATCATGGATAATAGGAGTCTGTACAAAAGAAAACCCAAACAGATACTAAAAAATAAAAATCAGGAAAGTTTTCCTTGAAATGATAAAAACGAGCAATACCAAACTATATTTTAGTAAAATTCCACAACTAACAAACCAAAAAAAAAAAAAAAAAAAAACAAGACAAAAAAACCTTTCTAGGTGAAGTACCCAGGCAGTGGAAGTCAATAAAAATGATCATATCTTGGCAAATCTCGATCATTCATTAGCCAAGCCTTGTGTGCCTCTTTGTTGATAGGCCAAAAGGAGAGAATGGCACACTGCCGGCCCGTCTCAGAGGTTGTGAGGTTCAGTGGGAAGATGATTATGAGCACGATTTAGAAACCAATGATGCACTTGTCAAATGTAAGCTTTTATTACTGGCACATGTTATCGTGTAGAATACAAAATAAATGCTCGATAAGCAGCTGAGTATTGATGGATGA
>CAUYSK010045749.1:0-31958 GCA_963575035.1 Avahi laniger
CTGCACTGGAGGCAGAAGAGTCACATTTGCCTGCCCATCTCTGGAACACTTTGGTGAGGATAATGAGACATCTTGTGGGTAGAATTTCTTGGCCTTTTGAGGAGAAGGCTGTAAATACCTTGGGACTGTTGGTCTGTCAAGTGTAGTGATGGGGAAGGAGTAAAAACAGAGCCTTCCTAATAGTCTTAAAATAGGGGAGGAGAGTCGTGGTACCTGGTCTTTCCACTGAGACATGGGCTTAAGGTAACTGTAAATGCTTACATGCCTCCATCTACTTTTCAAGGTACGAATCATATTGTCATTGTGATGGTCGATTTTATGTGTCAGCTTGTCTGGGTTAAGGGATACCCAGATAGCTGGCAAAACATTATTTCTGGGTATGTCTGTTGAAAGCGTTCCTGGAGGAGATTAGCATTTGAGTCAGTAGACTCAGTAAAGAAGATCTACCCTTAACAAAGTGGGCAGGTGTCGTCCAATCCATTAAGAGCCTGAATAGAACACAAAGGTAGAGGAAGGAAGAATTAGCTATCTCTTCTGGCGCTGGAACGTCATCTCTTGCCCTTGGACACCAGAACTCCAGGTTCTCCAGCCTTCAGACTCTAGGACTTACACGAGCAACCCCCAGGTTCTCAGGCCTTCGGTCTCCGGTTGAATTACACCACCCGCTTTTGTGGTTCTCCAGCTTGCAGACAGCATATCTCAGGATTTATCAGCCAATCCCCATAATAAATTCCCTCTTATCTTTCTATCTCTATATCCTATTGGTTCTGTTTCTCTGGAGAACCCTGGCTAAAACTATCATCTGCATAAAAACTTCCCACTCTTCATGTTTTCAATCTGTAATTAATCATTCACTCACTGTAGTTTAACTGACCTTTTAAAAAATGTTGAATACATACTGCCTTCTTTTATGGTTAATTCTGTAGACATCTATACCAGGGGTTGGTAAACTTTTTCTGTAAAGGGCCAGGAAGTAAATATTTCAGTCCTTGCAGGTTTACAGTATTTGTGATAACTATTCAACTCTGCCTTTGTAGCACAAAACCAATCATAGACAATACATAAATTAGTGTGGCTGTATTTCAATAAAAATTTATTTATAAAAGCAGGCAGCAGATCAGACTTGGGCTGTAGATTGTGCATCCTTTGCCTATGCCAATAGGCTGTAAGCTCAGTGATGGCAGAGCTATTCTTCACGATTCCTTGTAAACAATACCTCATTAAAATAATGATTAAAAACATGGCCTCTGGACTCAGACTCTTTTGGTTAAAATACCAATTATCGCTCATTAACTTTGGGACCTTGGGAAAGTCATTTAACTGCTCTCTGCTTCAGTTTCTTCAAGAAAAAAACTATGATAATAATGAAACCTACTTTCTGGAGCTATTGTTAGGGTTAAGTGAAATAATCCCTTGACTGTACTTGCCACAATGTCTGGCACATGTTGAACACTCAGCAAATGCTAGCCATTAATACCTTGCACAGCATGGGTGTTCAATAGATAGACGTTTGCTGAATAAATGCATAATAAAATTAATTCACGTCTCAAGTTTATTTTCAAGTTTACCTTTAGTGGACCCGATATTATTTGAATATATTGAATATTAAAATGTTATTAAAATATCTATCATTAAAAGACACATTTACAAAACTATAGAAATTTAAGGTGACCTTTTACACCTTTAACAATAAAAAAAAATTTAAAAAAAGATACAGATTATAGATATTAAAAGGGAAATAGGAAGCACAAAAAGCCAGGGCTAAATTTCATGAAAGTAAACAAAGACAATTCTGAAAATTCATCATCTTTTTCAAAATTGAAATACCAATAAGTTAATTCAATCAGAGGTAATAAACATTAGGTTACTAAGTATGAAATGTCTGATTTCCTTAAATATTAAGTTTGATAGTTGATATCTGATATTTCACTTTGACACTACTTATTTTATTTTTATTGTGAAGGTACATCCTCATTTTTTCAAATGCACATTTTGGCTTGTGATTATCTTTCAATTTTTTTTAAAGCAATTTTTTGAAACTATGGATAAGTCAAAAAATCCATGTTATTTTTGAATGTGAGTTCCATCATGGAACCAATGCAGCTCAGACAGCTGAAAGTATCAACGAAGTGATTGGGAAGGATGTGGCTAATGAACACATGGTATGTGGATGGTTTAAGAAGTTTCATTTTGGTTATTTTAATCTTGAAAATGAGCCACGTGGGTGACCTGAGGCCAAGGTAGATAATGATAAGCTGAAAGCTTTAGTGGAAGCAAATCCATCTCAACCTATGAGTGAATTAGCAGCAAGGTTTGACGTTACTATTCCAACAATATTGGACCACTTGAAACAAATCAGCAAGATAAAGAAGCTGAACAGATGGGTTCTGTGTGAATTAAACGAGCATCAGAAGAGAAATTGTCTCAAAGTTTGTCTTTCTTTGCTGTCACGACGTAAATGTAAACTATTTCTACACTGTATTGTTACGTGTGATAAAAATTAGATTCTTTGAGATAATCCCAAGCATTCGGCACAATGGTTGGATAAATATAAAATGCTGAAACACAGTCCAAAACTGAATATTCATCAAAAAAAGCTAATGGTGTCTGTTTGGTGGTCCAGCACTGGTATTACCCACTACAGTTTCCAGAAACCTTTTCAGTTGATTACAGCGGATGTCTACTGCAACCAATTGGATGAAATGATGAGGATGCTTGCCATTAAGCAGCCGAGTTAGGTCAATAGAGACAGGTCGATCCTCTTGCAAGACAATGCTAGACCACATGTCGCACGAACAATGCTGCTCAAACTACAGAAGTCGAACTTGGAAACTCTGTCATCCACCGTATTCACCAGACCTTGCATTAACTGACTGCCACTTCTTCCAGGCTTTGGACCACTTTTTGGAAGGAAAAATATTCAATTCTCAACAAGCTGTGAAGAACACCTTTCACGATTTCATTACCACTTGCTCTCCAGGCTTCTTTGCTACTGGCATAAACAAGCTACCATTAAGATGGCAAAACTGTGTGGACAGTTTAGGTGCATACTTTGATTAATTGTACTGCTTCTTGTTTGAGATATAATAAACTACACTTTTGATTCGAAATCAGACATTTCATATTTAATGACCTAATACAATTTTTAAAGAAAAAATCAATACCAGAATTTTTGATTATTTAATAAAGGTGAAAGATTAGTAGATAAGTAAGTCTACCAAATCAATTTCTATCATGATTCTAACAAAAATTGTAATATTTTGTCATAATTATTTATATTCAGCATTATGTTTCTCCAAATGAATAAAAATCAGTACACACAAAAGCTTGTTGCATAGAAGGGGAGCAAAGTGAGGATATTCAAATCACAGTCAGTAAAGGAGGTTTGGGATTTGAAAATGAGAATGGTTTGCATTTCCCATAGTGCTTAGAAAAAAATAGAAAAAGTAAATCAGTAAAATATATGAGGCTCCCAACCTTAAGAAGAACCTCGAAGGTTAGGCTCCCTTTGTTTGCCTCCCCAAACATTCTCCATCCTCCCCTGTCCTGCTAAGGGTCCTGGGAGGTCAGCCTCTTGTGGGCTGCTTCCCCTGGGCTCCCTTGCCTGCTGGATTCTAATTTGTTGGGCCAGTGTGTGAGGCACCAGAGGAAGTCAAAATGTGGAGGGAGAGAGATTTCACCCGCTTTGGGGCTACATCTCTGGTAGATTCCAGGCCGTTCCACAGCTCTGGGCCCAGCCCCAGGGCCCCCCTGCAGTCTCTGGCTCCCTGGGCGCTGGCGGTGCTCTCCCAATCCCCTGTCCCTCCTGCTTGGGGATAGTCACAGCCTCCTGCTGCTGCTGGTCTCTTGGCACCTCAGCATTGCTTGTTTGCCCCTTACCCTGCCCACACCTCTGTAGCTAGCCTTTCACCAACATCTCCTGACGGTGACCAATATAAGAAAGACTTCCTGAGGATGCCAATTATCTTAACAAAAGTCAATTTAGAGAAAAGGAAGGAGATAATCCATTAACTGTATGCATTTCAAACTAATATACTGCAAAATATTCGTTGGAAGAGGTCATCTAATTGGGGCAAAAGCAGTAGCATGACTCCCTTTCTGTTTGTATCACTGGTAAAGTGAAGCCGCAAGGGCTGTGATAAGCAAGAAAAATCATTAAAATGTGAAAGCTGCTATTTAAAGACAATTTCTCAGCAGTCTACTCTACCAGTTGGTCTCAGGCACACCCTAATCAGCTCAAGGCCCTTAATGTAATAAATTCCTCTCTGCCCTTGGACCCCTGGTTCCCGCTAATACTTGGCCACTCCTGCTGACCAAACCCTTCCTCCTGGCTCTGTCAATGTCTTGGTTCCATCTCTGCCATGCGACTGCACACATTGTCTCCTTGAGGCTGTCCCTAGGCTTCCCCAGATCACATTTGTGCAGGTCTGTGTTTTGAGTTCTACTTTCCTCCACATTCAGAAGCTACGGGACCCTGGCCCAGCTCCCAGAACTGCAACTTCAGCAGCACGCTTGGTACTTCCCACATACACACACTACCCACTCACCCAGGAGGGAAATCCAAATAACCCATTTTAAGACATCTTTTCAAAAGATGTAAATACAAATGTCTTTCTCCTTTCTCAGAGGGAGAAGTTATAAATCAAAAAGTCTCTGGGGGCAAATCTGAAATAGAACCACATCTTTTCAATGATTTATTTCCCTAGATTCCATTTGTTAGAGCACAGGTCCTCAAATTCTTTTGTTCATGTAACTCCTACAATAATTTTGGAAAACTATGTGCCCTCCTGTATATTTTAAACTGACATCTAAAGTTTTTCATCATGAGTTTTAAATAAGTACATTTCTTGTGAACAGTGGAATTCACTGTAACTAGAATAAATATTTCTTAATTTGATTAAATATATATCAAATATCTCATTAAATAAAACTAACCAGATCTGACAGAAGTCTCATAAAATTTTATCTGTTTTATTCAATGTGTTGTCAAATAAAGACAAATCCAGACTTATATATAGAATGACTGTTTGAAAGATTATTGCAATAGGGAGAACATTCTGATCACAAGGTCAGGAAGTGCCTTGAAGGTCAGGCACAAAAGGGCTTTTCTTTCATAAGGAAGAGTAAACAAGGCTAGAAAGAGCCTGAATCAGGCAGTTGATCAGGGAATACAGTTCTTTGTGGTCCACTAGTTTGGGGGCAAGGTCATTAAAGAAGGGCCGTCCCCTATTCAGCTGGCTCAGGCTGACGGTGGGTCAAAGTGCAAGGTCCAATTGGGAAAAGAGAAGTTTAACTAAAGTTTGGTCAAGTCAGGTCAACAAGTACTTTGTTCTGATTGATCAGTGGGATGCAAAGTCCAGCAAGTTACTTATGAGGCAAAGAATGGAAATTTGGAGCGTCTGTGTCCATCCTTTGCTAAATAAATAAGGGATTTATCCATAGAATTTATCTAAGTCATATGAGAATGAACAGTTCTTTGCTATAAGGAGTTTCCTAGAACAAGAAAAGGGAATTTCTTTAAATTTCTTTAATTATGTTTGCCAGAATTACGGAACTGAGGCAAAGTTTAATATTTTCTGTAAATATTCCATTGCACTGATAAAATTAAGTGTCACTAATCTATACTATTTCACTGTTTCCTATATTCTGAATTCAGAGTATCTCAATATGGGCCAGTGTATCCTGAGGAAAAGGCAGGAAGTGCAGTGTGTTTAAGGTCTCTTGAGTTGCACTGAAAGGGCATCACCTGCCAGTATTTCCACATGTCTCATTATCTGGGGCTCTGGGAGGTTCATACCCCACAGCAACACACCACGTATGATCTGCAATAGATACATACTCTGCCGTCTTCTGTACAGTGGGAGAAGAACTACTTGAAGCTATTCATGCCTGAATTGCACTGGGAAAGTGTTTGTTATGACTATCTCTTAGAGTAAAAATCACTGTTTTAGACTACCAGCAATTTTCGCTGAGTAAAATGTAGTTTATATTTTTGTTATTATTGTTTAAATTTCAAAAACATAAGTTATATAATAGATAATAATAAACAAGTTTACTCTATGTCTCCTTGTTTTAAGGAATATCTAATACTAGTCCATGGGACATCGGAGATGTATATTATACTGTGAAAACCTCTCTGCTACACCATATCAAGACCTGAGAAGACAGCTATAACTGAGTGCTAGAAGATCTAAATTTATACTTTCATTGCACTGGGCAGTAGAAACAGGAGAGGGAGGGTGTGCTTCCACTGAGTGAGTTACATTTTTCATTGGTTGTCTTATCTAACCCCTCACATCCTCTCTTGGAAGTATAGAATATTCTGTCCATTTTCAAATGAGAAAACTCAGGTTTACAATGGCTATCCAATTTACTCATAGTAGCCTAGAGTCAATGAAAGAACCAAGATTCCAAACACTTTGCATGACCTCAAATTCTGTCCCCAGTCTTTTATATCAGACTTCCTATTTTAAAAATTGCTTTGTGCAAGCAACAGGCCTTGGTAGGATATGGTTCTTCCATTTCCTCCTTTATCACTCAGAGCAAGTTCATGAAACATTCTGAGATTTGGTTTTCTTGCTCATAAACTAGAAATAGCATTACATAGTTCATATAGGGTTGAGAAGGCAGAATGAGATAAAGCATGTAAAAGTACTTTAATAACTCTATAAATGTTGGAGATTAAATAAAGAGGATTTCCAGCCCTCTTCCCTACACACACACGCACACACGCAAATTTTTATTTTTTGCCTTACCAAAAAAAAAAAAGTTCGGTATGGAACAGGTGCTTTTAAGTTACCATTTAGTGTACAATCATTGGATTTGTACACAGGTTACCAGGAGCTCATCTACTTGCATGAAGTGAAAGTACATCAGAAAAGACTGAACAAATGAATGATCCTCTCTATAGCCAACCTAAGACACAGGGAAACAGTGTTTCAATCTGGGTTCTACTGTCAACAGTGTTCTACTGTCAGAGTGATAGAGACACAATGGAAAGTACTAAAAGACACCTAAAAAGAGTGATGAAGATCTGAGGTGATCGGTTCATGAGGAGAGATTAAGAGAATTAAATATATATGGGCTGGTGAGGCAAAGACTATGGAAGGACAAAAATAACTGCCTACTGATGTCAGATGGTGTAAACATCAAGGCAGAAGAAAAATTATTTAGCAAGCCACAAGATGATATGACTATGACTAATAGAGTGATTTTTTTTTTAAAAGAAAATTCAGGCCAAATTTCATGAAAAAAAATCCTGACTATGAAATCTATTAACCTCTGAAATTGTTTCTTATAATCAAATTGAGTAAGTGTTATCCCTTAAAATATTTAAAACAATGGAGAAAGTAAACTTGGCAGTTTATTATAAGAAACAATTCAGCAAAATTGAGAAGGTAGATTGGATTACTTAGAATAGATCCTTGCTTGCTGTCCTTAATGGTCATATTTAGTGCTTTGAAAGGTCCTAAATTTTTAGTGCTTTGAAAGGTCCTACATTTTTGAAATTGTATTATATTAAGAAATGACCTGTTATATATCAGATTACCTTCAACCTTCATTCTTATTTACAACACTCAGTTCTAATGGTTTCATTGATGTTGAACTGAATAAATACTTTATGCATCCAAATGCTACTGTAATTTCAAAGTGCAATCATTACAATGTTAAAATTAGTTACTTTTAAATGTGTATTCAAAAGAAAAAATATAAAAGAGTAATGTTTAAGTTTTAGTATGTTTAAAATTATTTTTGGACATTCAGTCTCTATTTCACAACAGGGAGAACAAAATAATTTTAAGAATATAATCTATTATTACACAGTGTAACAATTTTTTACATTTCTTTGCTGTGTTCAAACATATGTAATTTGGCATAATGAAAAGGTAGCTAAATTCGCAGTTGTAGGGGGGAGGGGAAACTTGCCCTTTCCCTCAAAAGTTCACTGAAAGATCAACTACAATTAAGGCAGATTAATAAAAGAAAGGTTTATTTACCTTGAGCATTGGGAGAATCACAGAGTGACTACTCAGTATCACAGTGAAGTTCAGATATTTTTATACCTGCCTTTTTGGAGGGGAGGAGAGATGAGGAGCACAGGTAATTCTGTTTAGGGGTGACAAATGGTGCTAGGGAGGACAGATGGATGGGGGAAACAGATCGACTTGTAAATGATTCTCTTTGCAGATTAAATTAACCTGAGAAAATTAAGTTAATCTGAGAGACAGGTATTATATTTAAATGATTTGGGCCAGGTCTGCTTGCATTCTTGATCTTCTTTCCTGCAATATATTGAGATAACAGAGAGAGGAAAGGAAATAAAATCAATTTCCCCTTTGATCTTTTGATGGGGTCAGTCTAATTTATACAGATCGAGGGAAAGATCCTTCCAATGCTTTTGTGCTTTAATCTCTAATGGCCTTTAATTAAAAATATTCTTTATACCAAGGAGTCATATTTTGGGGTAAAATTTTCTGAGCTCCTACATTCCCCGTCTGGGACATCCCTAGAAGTTTCACACATTGAAAGCTGAGTCAGTGACTTTGGAGAGAGAAATCTGGTTAGTAAAGTAATAAGAGATCTGAAAAGGGATACAAGAACCTAGATTAGAGTGAGAATAAATAAGGAGAAAAGAACAAATCTAAGCACATACCCCATATCCTATTAAAACAGTCTCCCCAAGACTAATTCTTGGGAATTAGTCTTCATTAATCTAATGAGGAATATTTAGCTTGTCTTTTAAGAGGTGTAGATCACAGTCTCCACTTGCCCTGTGTGGTTTTACATAGAAGATTTTTTGCCAATAATCATGCAAGCTCCTCATGGTGGTTTTCAAATACAACAGAGGCTAGGCTGCTGACTTCTAACTGAAGTGCCCCCAATGCTTGCATGGTGATATCGAACTCTTTTTCTATTACCATGGAGAGATATTAAACTGTCTTTTCAATCTCATGAGCTCCAGATGCCGGGCAAAGAGTCTGGGCAAAGCACCAAAAGGAACTTAGAATTGTAATATACAAGTGGGTTTTTGTAACATCAAATCTAATACATTTGCCTGGTACAACTTTATGAATGGAAGAGCCTAAGTTTATAATTTGGCTGGCATTTAAAGTGGAGTACCTGGTAACAGAGGGTGTCAGATAACAAAGTCCACAGCATCCTGACCATCCAGGTGGGAACCACTTGTATACTTTATCACCACACAAGATAAAAAAAAAACCAATGTAATTTACAGATAGGGCTAGGTTGGAACCTGTGACCTCCCAGTCTGAAGTTTGCCGTGTCTCATCTTCCTCATTGGTACTTCCACATCTCCAGTTTCCATGTGTCCCTACCAGTCAGCAGGAAAAGCAGCGTGATGTTTTTTCTCTGGTTGCGGATGTCACATCTTGTCATACATCCATCTTCCGGCCTGGCTCCACCAGGCACTTACACTGGCAGGATCCTTTGCGTGATCTAGATGTTGGCGTAACCAGCAATTAGGTTGATTAGTTAGTTAGTGTGGTTAATGTTTGGAAGACTGGTGTAAAGGGATGCTGGATCTGTGCTTGACCTGCTGGAAAAGCAGTAAGGATTAGTAAGAGCAAGGCATAGTTTGAAAGAAGAGCCAAGTGGAAGATAAAAGGAGAATCGGATAATCGGTTCAGGCAATCTCCACTCAACTTCCAACGTGCAATCCTCAAAGGGAAAGGCTTAAAAGAAGTGTTTAAGGAGGACCATTATTTTTTTTTGGAGCGGGGAGGCAAAAAAAGAAAAAAAGAGTTTTTAGATAAATACGGTTTGTTGACCCATGATCACGGGAAAAACTATCTACTTTGTGAAGATGTCTGCTTCAGGGGCCTGGAAACTGGCCCTGGAAAAATCCTCACTTTCAGGTCACCTGTAGGGATGTAGGGGTCACCCCCTCATTGTCTTAGTGTAGTTTGGCATGGCTTGTATGAATCCAGGAAGATTTTTTTTCTTTTTATGGCAATGTAAAGGGTTAGCAGAACTTCACAAGGGCCTTCCCAACAAGGTGACAGCACATATCTCCTGAAGACTTTGATGTGCGCATTATCTCTTGGTCAAACAGGATGACAAGGCCTGTCAGTTGGCGAAGACATGCTCCTTTCACCTGGCGATGATGTACTCCAAGCATATTAGTTAGTATCTGTATATAGCTAGTCATGTCGTTGAATTGTTCACTTAAATCCCCACGGTGTTCAGTAAGTCCAGGAACAGAAGGTTTATAGGTATCAGTAGGCATGGGGTGACAGAACACTATTTCAAAAGGGGGTGAAGCCATCTCTCTTAATTGGAGCATTCCAGATTTTTATAAGGGCCAAAGGTAATGCCTCTGGCCATTTAAGTTCAGTGTCTTGATAGAATTTTCTCAAAGTCCTTTTTATTTCTAGACTTTTACATTCCACTTGTCCTGAGGATTGGCGATGACGTGGGGTATGAAATTTTAATGAGCACTCCAGAACGTTTGCAAGCACGTGGTTTAAAATGAATCCCTCGATCTGACTCAATCCGTAAAGGAATACCAAAGCAAGGAATACTCTCAGTTACTAATTTGTTTACCACTGTTGTAGCATCAGCATACCTAGTTGGATAGCATTCAGTCCATCCACTAATCACGGAAACAATAACCAAACCGTGAGAAAAGGCTAAACCTGGAGGTAATTTTATAAAATCTATTTGGAATGCCAAAAGGACAGTCTGCACCTTTGGGGGCCAGTTTCCTGCAGAGATTTTGTTGAGATTTACAAATAGTGCACTGGGAAATAATTTGGTCAGAGACATTATATTGTACATCCCAGGGGAGTACCAATTATATATTTCTTAATTATCCCCCATTTGCACAAATGTCCCATGTGCTGGGAGATAAGTACGAGTCAAAAAGCAAAAGGGGCCACAGGGAGTCTGTTTAGCGCAGTGTATAATCTATCTGATATTATAGGTCCATTGGCAATAGGAATGTCTGTAGAAATTAAGAAATGAGATTTCCAAATGTTGCCAATTTCACGGCAAACTACAAAGGCATACCGGAGTCTGTGTAAACAGTGGCAGCTTTTCCTTTTGCCGATGTTCAAGCTCTAGTGAGGGCTGTGACAAAACCGACTCAAGGCATTTTGGGGTAAGAGTGCTCTGAGATATTTCATGTCCTAAGTAACAGTTGTCTGTACCCACTGCAGTTCAGACCTAGAGGCTTTATGGTCTCATTCAGCTAGAATCTTTAAAAGAATGAATGTAAGAGAACACACTGGTTACAGAGCAAAAGATTATCAACATATTGAGCAAGTACCGAACAAGAACGAACCTCTGGGTAAAGGTTATAGAGTCTAAATCAGCTTCGAGAATTTGAGAGAATATTGAAGGAGACTCACAGTGTCTCTGAGATATTTAGGTCCATGTTAATTGTCTCCTCCTGAAGGTGAATGTAAAGAAAAATTGTGAATAGGGTGCAACAGAATTGAAAAGAAAGTTGTGCAGAGGTCAATTACCATATTATTAAAGTCACATGAATTAAAAGACATTTGAGTTAGTTTCTATCTTCTTGATAAAATATTTAAGTGCTGATTATTTTTAAAGGCTAATTAGAGCTCTTTCTATAATCTGATAGTGAAATATCACATATAAATGACTTATATAGAAATATAGACATATAGACATACAGACAGAAGTTCTAATAGCTCTTATAAAGAATTTTTATTTACTGGTTCTTAAGTATTTTTTTTCAAATTATCAATCTTTTAATTACCTGTTTTATTGTTTTAAGCAATTACTAGCTTGGCAACAATTTTGCCTTTAGTAAGATTTTGCCATTTCTGTGTTTGCTGCTTCTATGGCCTAATACTTACTACATGTGTATGGCATGGTAGAGTTCTCAGTTCTTTAAAAATTAAGGATCTTATTTTTACTTTGAATCTGGGCTTTGGCTCTCAGATCTCTATGATCAACTTAGGTAATGATTTTTCCTTACCCAAGAACACAAGAAAAAGGAACAAAGGGATAGAACACAGAAATTTCTGCAAATTCCTGAAAGCTGGAGTTCGCACCCCCTGTAGTATTGCCCTTACCTGTTAGTTTCTGCCTGGCCCAGACAGACATTTAAGGCTCTTACTGTATCTAAGCTGATTAATTATCAGATCTAATCTGATGCCAGACCTAGTTTAGTTTTTGTCGCAACTTCTGAACCCCCAGTTAGGATCAAAAATTTGCTCAAACTCAGCTTAAAATACAAATCTGTGGCACTTTGGAATCCGAGAGGGAGAACTTACCCACAAGCCTCAGTTGCAATGAGAGAGCGAAGGGCAACAGGTCCAGCGGGTACCTCATTTGGGCTCTCGGCACTCCTGAGGGTCTCTGGGAGCTCTGTTTCAGAATTCGCTTTTAATAAAAATTAAAATTAACGAAGTTCGATTGAGCAAAGAGCAATTCACAAATTGGGCAGCTGAACTAGAACAGGTTCAGGGAGACTTTAATGCTGTAGCATAGTTGAAGAAGGAGGATTCATGGACAGGAAAGAGAAAGCGATGCACAGAAAATGGGAGTGAGATACAGCAGCTGAATTGGTTAGAGCTCAGCGTTTGTCTTACTTAAATACAGTTTGAACAGTTGGCTGCCTTTGATGGGCCAAAACTCCACGATTGGCAACGAAGAAGGAGTAGAAAGGAGTGAAGATGAATGGAGCAAACTTTGGCCAAGACACACAGCTGACATTTTTGCTTTTGAACTTTTTAAGTAAAGTATCCTTTTAAGTGAAACCAATAAGCCTTAACCAAGGCTGTAACTTAATCAAGGAAGCAAGAAGTGACTTTAAAGAGGTGGAAAACAGTTTTTGCAAGACCTAGAAAAGCCACACAAAAGCAGCTTAAAGAAAGAAAAGCCCTAACAGCCATACAGGAGGTGTAACCCACGATTTATTTCATCCAGTCACATTTTCTAGGGTCCCAGCTTTTTCAGTTGACCATTCATACGTAAATATCTAAAAGCCCGGTGTGTCTCTGTAGAATACAAGAAAGCAAAAGCTCTGCATAGAAGGGAAGAAAATCAATGAGTGGAGAAAGTTACACAAATATCAAACCAGAACGGGCTCACTCCCTGTCCGGGAATCAAACCTAGGCTTCTGAGGTGAAAACACAAAACTTTAACCATTAGTCTGTAAGGTAAATTGGCCTGTGCCACTATTCCCACAGGGGCAATGTTCAATATCTTTGTTTTAAGATCATATATTTGCTTTTCAATTTTGTCAAGAGAATGTTTAAGGATAGCCACAATATTAAATGTCTTTCTTTTAATCCAAATTCTTCTATTAATACAAAAAAGGCAAATGTTTTGAATAAGAGATCTCTAAAATTTTTTTTTTATTGGAAGCCTTTCAATTTAAAGGATCCACCTTTTGGCCATTAATATCAATGGTATATTTATTGAAAAAGTGACTCAATCCAATACCTCTTTATAGAAAGCCCAGGTGGTAACTTTCCATGTTTAGCCTGTAAAGAGCACAGAGAAGGCAGTTTCCAAGATTCCCCAAATTTCTCTCTCACAAATAGACAAGATAACAAAGAGGGCAGGACATTAACAGACGCCAGTCTTGCCAGAACCCTGTAATTGGCTCGCCTTCAGGGCCGGCCTGAACGCTGGGCTTACGGAGGTGCTAGGCCCATGTTCTACTCTGTGGTAACCCTCTTTATGACAAAAACAACACAGAAAGTCAAAGACAAAAGAAAGAACAACAACAAAAAGGCTATTTCTGAGAGGAGAGGAAATGCAACAATATGAATATTCATACCACAAAGTACCAAAAAATATAACAATACTAGAGTCGCTCACAAGACTAGTCACTTACAAAAACCTTTTCTGTCATTGATCTTAAATTTGGAAAGGACAATGATCTTTTACCACCTGCTCAAACTGAGCCCACAGGAAGAGGAAAATGGGAGTCTAACCAGGAAGTAAGGTATCTTACCTTGTCACCCACTGGTCAGAGTTCCGATTTTCCTCACTGTGGCTTTCAGAAAGAGCAGTGTGGCTTTGAGATCCTGCCACCTACGCCAAACTGTGGCAGTGAGGGGAAACTTGCCCTTTCCCACTGAAAGTTTGCCGAAAGATCAACTCACAATTAAGGCAGATTAATAACAGAAAGGTTTATTTATCACGCACATGGGGAGAATCACAGAGTGACTACTCAGTATCCCAGTGAAGTACAGATGTTTTTATACCTGTCTTTTTGGAGGGGAGGGGAGATGAGGAGTACAGGTAATTCTGTTTAGGGGTGACAAATGGTGCTAGGGAGGACAAATGGATGGGAGAAACAGATTGACTGGTAAATAATTCTCTTTGCAGATTAAATTAACCTTAGAAAATTAAGTTAGCCAGAGAGACAGGTATTATATTTAAATGATTTGGGCCAGGTCTGCTTGCAATCTTGATCTTCTTTCCTGCAATATGTTGAGATAACAGGGAGAGGAAGGGAAGTGAAGTCAGTTGCCCCTTTGCTCTTTTGATGGGGTCAGTCTGGTTTATGCAGATAAAGCCCCTTCCAATGCTTTTTGTTTTTTTCAATCTTAAACAGCCTTTAATTCAAAATATTCTTTATACTAAAGAATCATATTTTGGAGTGAAATTTCCTGAGCTCCTTCACAGTCAACCCACCTAGTACAAATCTTACTCTGTTATACTTCTCTGGACATCAAACGTTTTTGTCTTTTATAAGTTGGGGGCTACCTTGAGGTGGCCGCAAAGCAATTGCAAATAAGAAAAATAATGTTGCCTCTGAGAATGAGACTTTAAAATCAATACACGATAACTCAGAGCAAAGACCCACTTGGCATCTAAAGACACAGAATGATTTCCATTGTAAATTCACAAACTGACACTTGGGGTTATGCTTTAGCTTCTTGTGAATTCGGTCATTCTATTCTGCGTATTTTTAGCTCCAGACTTATACAATTGAGTACCATACACTTAACGTTCATGATCAGCAGATTCAGCAAGATAATGACAGCATGAAAGACCTTTGGGGTTGTCACCAATGGCAATTTCTTTTACGTTGTTACACTGAATTTGATGTTCATAACTAAGGGAAAATACTTTTCACTGATCAGTGGAGAGAAACACAGGATCGGTCCTGCCAACTGACTATTCACTTTATGTCTAAACCTGGAATGCCAGTCCAGCATAGCAAGGGCTTAACCGTACCCTCACCCTGCTTGCAACATACCCACACACACCCGTCAAGCCTTCATCATCCCCCAGCCCTTGGAGCTGTCAATATCTCTTCATTATAAGCACAAAGATTTGGCCAATTCTGAAGTATTTCAAATCAATAAAACACGGAATTATTTCATAGATTTCTAGATTCGGTAGGAACCTTGAACATAATTCAGTTTTATTACCTCATATTACACGTAAAAGGGAAGGAGAATAGAAAGAGCATTGAAAACCTAGTTTTTATAGAAATAAATAATTTCTTTTATCCCAGTTGTGGAGGAAGAAAGAGTGAGACCTAGAACAGATGGACCATTGTTGGGAAGAGAATACTATAAAGTGTTTGGATATACCACAGGAGGCTGAGCTTAGGTTATGTGTAGGTCGACATTAAAAATATATATATAAAATATTTATATATATTTACATATGTATAAGTTTATATATACCGCTTATATATGTAAGTTTACACATACATATGTTTGCCCTTTTGAGGGGCAGGGAGAACAGAATTGCCCAGGGCTAGAGCTCAGATTAGCACACAGGGCTGCGAAGGGTTTCTGAAGAACAGGGAGGCCCAATAATCACTCTGAAGTGTCTTGTGTTGCTAAAACATAAGCTCCCTCTATCTCCTCACGTGTTCACTGAATTCTGCTCAAAATGGTCTTTGAGTGGCTCCTTTTTTTGTTTGCACTTATTTTTTGTTTTGGGAGTCTTTGGGGAGGCAGTATTTGTTTGTTCGATTATCTTTTTTGTTGTTGTTCCTGTTGGATTGTAAGTGTGGTTATTTTGTGGATAAAAATGGTAAAAGGGCTAAATTCCATTGCTGATTCTATCCAGAACAGTGACCGTTGGGAGGAGTGGTGGATAATTACAGACAACTAGTTAAGCAGGATAAGATAAGCTACCTAATCCTTTCCAAAATTTCTAGAAAGAATGATAGAAACAGACACCCTATTTAACCACATTTCTTTTGAATCCTAAAGGTCAAGGTACCCCTGTTTGTTTCTGGGCTCTATAAAATGGAGAATCTAAGACCCAGACTGTTCAAGTGGCTTACCTCGGGTTGTCTGTCACAATTCAGGTTTGCTGATTCTTATGATTTTTCCCCGTGATAAGAAACTAATTCTACCCTCACATTGGTGAATCGTAGCCTCTGGAGTATGGCTACTTGCCTATGGCTGATAAGTATTTGAAATGCTAGCTTACATTGCTCTTAGGACCCCAGAACTAAGGCAAAACCAGAGGGTACTGAAATGCCTTTTTCCTTCAACCCATGAGCCATGACAACCATAGATCGGTAAGTAATCGACATTGCAAATGAGCATGGCCTGAGGTGCCCGGCATGCTAGCCTTGTTACTGAACTCCACAGTGTTTCCTATGATGACAAAAATATGATCAGGAGCTCTTCAGGTTGAAATGCACACCACGAGAAGCCTGATTTTCCCCATTCCCTTCCGCTCTGATGCCAGTTGGTCTTTTCCTTCCTGCTCCCTTGAATTAGGCAGCCATTCCCACCAAAAATGTGGGTCCTCTGGCCTTGCATAGGCTCATGTTTAGATTTAGAATCAGTTGATAGATGCCAAGTTAAGTATTTCTAGGAATGTAAGTGTTTTCGATTGGTACATACTTCTCATTTAATGCATATAGCTGCTCTGAGAAAATATTTACTGTGCACAACTCACTTGAGTCCTTGCTGTCTGATATCATTGGCCTCTCCTGGGGCTAGGGAGGCAAAAGCTGAGCTCCTGAAGCTGAAGTTCCATGGCAGAAGGCAGTTTTGTTTCTTGGATCAAGGAGTTCCAGAGCTGAGAATACGTTTGTTTCCTAGATCAAGGGCAAGCACTGCGGGTGCTCAGGAGTGAAATCCTACAAAGGCTGTGACTGTGAGCGCTCCTGCTGCCTGCTTCTGTATATTGAGCTTAAAGGAATACGGAAACAAGCTAAACACATTTTATTGGGTAGAATTTACACCAAGCTCCTGAGAATTGGGAAACAGAGTAAATAACATTTTCCTTCTTTATTATGTTGCTGCCTCTTATGAACTACCTTGTAGAATGTGAGGCAAGTACACAATCAAGTTCCAAGTAAATAACATCATTAATTCAAATGGAATAAAGTGTGAAACATGACCCAATCTAAACTATGATATTTTTTAAAAAATTAGAATGATCTCAAGTGAAAGTGACAGGAATGTGCTATAATTTAGAAATGTATGAATCTTCCAGTGTCCCCAAGATAACATTTTTATGTGCGATGAAATCTATGTAATATATCTTCTTAAAAAAAATAAACCTCTGCTCATAAAACACCTTTATTAGAGTTTACTGAGTTTAGCAGAAATGGCAGCTAATGTCTGGAGCACCTATTAAAGTGCAGGTCATTTGTCTGATAGTGATTATAGAGTGTGTGATTAAAAATGTGCATCCACAAAATGTTAACAATTCTAGGTTTATACAGATCCACACAGAAAATAAAACTTTTAAATTGTGGAGATTATATATCCAGTAAAATATTTATTGTCGCACAATGTATTGTTAACTGTGTCGACTAGTCTTCAGTAAAGTGCCACATAAATGAAAAATTAACCACTGTAGAATAGAAAATAGTTTAAAGTCCTGAAGCAAATTCCTGTGCACACAAAATAGCATTGTCCTGGGAAATGTAGCGTGGAAATACTTCAGTGAAGAAGACACCATGGTAGAATGCTTGACAGCAAAACAAAACAAAGACCAGCACTGGAATTGCCAAGTTAAGGAGCTGCATGCAAAGGTGGGCTGGTCTGAAATCATGATGTTGGAGGTCACATGTGCAGTTTGGGAAGATGATGAAATTTCACTGATGTTGTCACTACGTCTCAGCAATCTAAGGCACAAGTCTGTTTCTGTTGTGTTGTGAAATTCTAGAGAGATAATAAACTTCCAGATTACAATTTCTTTTCATGTTTAGAAAATTAAAAAAAAAAATGATTGCCTTACTCACTCCATGCTTTAGAAATCTCTCTGGTGAAATCACCCTTCAGCCTGAAATGTTACAGTATAGTGGATTACATTTTTAGTGTTAATCAGAACATTTCATTCAACAGAAATCTCAGAATTTTTTCTTCTCATTGATTTTGTTTCTTTCTCTTTCCAAAAACTCCATGTTAGCAGACTTCCTTTTAGACTTTTGAGAAGTGACAATTTCTTTCTTGTGTTTTCTGGGAATGAGTTTTTAAAAATAGCTACCTTCCTTTGCTGTCTGCCTAAAACACTTACATGGGGGCCAAAAGTACCAAATTTTCATCCTTCTGCTGCTGAAGTAGCCTACGACATTGATGTGAGTTAGAACCCAACAGGGAAGGAAATCTCACCATCCAGCAATTGCCCAGTTTGGACGTGCTCTCCTGGGATGCTTTAATTAAGTTGTCGAATTGGTTTTCTGAGTTTCTGCCAGAGTGCAAAGAAGGAGTATGTACCTGACAGCACTGACCGAGGTAACTGTTTTCTTGACTTTAAAACAAGTTTGGAATTGAGAATTTGCATAGTCTTTTGTGGGGAACCTCATTCTCATAGGTGCTTCCTAGTATGTAAGCTGTAGTCTTAGATAATACTGCAAGCTGAATTAACTTCTGTACATCCTCATTCCTCATTCAGAATATACCAGAACTGTAAACTGTACAGTATCTTAGAGCACTTGAACAACTTCCCATATTCTCTTCTTAGTTCAAAAGGTGACACTCTTTTGAGTCTTCATACTATAAAGATTACAGAGTCAAGGTAAAAAGTACTTTTAGAAAGCATTCTCTTGGTGCCTATTTCTTGGAGTTAGTTTCATGTACGCTGTTAGAGACTGGGCTGTGAGCTACCTGAGGGCAGGGAAAATATCTTAATCCATTTATATCGAATGTGTCGAGTGACAGTAGGCAGTCAATAAATATTTGTTAGAAGAGCAAAGAATAAATAGGTGAATATACATTGCTAGCTCTTTCTTTATCCCCCAAGTTAATTTTATTTGAGAGTAGCATCTTGGAAATGTAACACTGAAAGGTAGGGGAAAGGGATTAGTATAAATGGTAGCTCTTAACTTCTTTGGGGATTAAAAAAATTTAGAAGAATTTGTACTACCCTAGAAACAGGGTCAAGAGACTTTATGGACAATGATACAGCTGAACAAAACCATTTCTTTATCCTTAAAATATCTGAAGGAGTTTATGGAAAACATGGATCTAAGAACTTGTCAAATTTGGTATTTTGCCAAGAGTTTATCACCTTTAGCCATCACTTTATTGTCTTGCAAAGTGGGAATTCTTTTCCCAGACCTTGCAAAGCTGGCGGTTCAAATGGGATTGGTCTACTTATGCTTATCTGCCAACAAGAAAGCTTCATGCAGAAACAAAATATATGTATTTCCCAGTGGTAGAGCCAGGATCCTTCTTTTTACTCAAACTATAATGAACAGAGTTGAGGCCCTGGAGGAAACCACCACATTTTACCTCTTTCGGAATTCTAGAAAGTACACTGTATCTTTGTCTTTTAACAAAAAACAAACATAAAACATCAGAGCAGTGGGAAATCATTTCCTTGACTCATTACTGTAACAGACTTTTCTAAAAAAATCCTGATAAATGAAGATAGTGAGCTCAAATCTGGTTTGTTCCTGAACCTGCAAAAGTAGATGACAGTCTGTCTGATACAACGCATTACATCGAGTCGGTGCTTGCTATCATCAGCCTGTCCTACAGGGAACAGCGCTGGGATTACTTGCTAAAACTTCAGTTGCAACAAGCTTCCGATAAAAGCTACCGATGTAGAAACTTAAGCATAAAGTGAAAAAGAATTGGAATAGGGAGCTAGATTACTACCATATTGCAAGTCCAATTAATTTTTTTTCTTTATTTATTGAAGAAAGGACTTTCTAAGTCATTGCTTTTGCCTTATTTTAAAAAATTGTGTTAGGCTTTCTATAGCATGGAGAAAAATATCTCCATTTGGTAAAATAAAGGGATTGTACTACATTCACATTTCATGTCTAAATATTTTCTGTGATTTTATGAATTCACTTAAATATCAACTGAAGTCCCCTTTTAAATAAAGGAATTCCAATGCAAATTCAAATATATAAATTCTGTGATACCAGTGGGTCCAGTCTAGTTCCTAAGATAGAGTTGATGTGTAACATATTTTTGGTTTTGCACTGAATCTATAGCAAATCTTTCAAATAGAAAAAGATTCCCAGTGTCTGAGAATGCAATATTGCTTTTAAGAAAAGAAGTTAAGGATCAATTCATATTTCACACCTTCCTATTGCCTTTTTTTCAAATATAGTGTAACAATGAGGATGCAAAATAGTTTGTGAAACTGATTTTTAAGCTTCTGCTTCTACAATAGTCTTTAATCATGTAGAACAATTATGTTAAAAATGTCCTTCTAATATCGAGTAACAGCTGTGCTACACATTCTGCCAGTACTAGCAATTCATAAATTAAAATAACTGGCAATTTTGCACTAAATTTATGTCAGCAAATGCCTGGTCAGTGTAGGCTAGGATGTTAAATCATAAACATTAAAGAAGTTTTCTAAAACAAAAGACTAGCCCCATTAATTTCAATGCTTTAAATAAATGGTTAAACAAACCGTCTGATGTACTATGAGAGACTTGTGTTTCTTCTCCTTAAGAAATCTGAACAGATGAGCCTTAATTCATTATTGACATTCTCTTGACTGTTAAATGATGGTCAGAGGCAACAGTATATCGCAAAATCAGACAAGTCTCCTGCGTATCCCAGACACAGTGCCACAGAGGTTGAGCTTTTAAGAGGCTGTAATAGATGAGTGCAGCCACTGATTGGTGTTTATTTCCAAGTCTGTGGTGTTCCCTAAAAGTAGTGTACTCTGTTATGCTCTATTTGCACAATTCTCTGCTAATATTTATTTCTATAGTCAGGAGCAGTAGCCCCCACTTTATTTTTTGTGATTAGTGCTATGAAGGATGGTATTCCACACAGTTTGTACACACAGGTGGTCTAATTTTGATGCAAGAAAAAAAGGTAAATGGATATGTAAAGAGTGGAGAGAAAACTGATAGAAATACCGCAGAAATGATCTCCTTTGCAAAGACAAATCCTTGACTGAAAAACCATCCACCTGGAGACAAGTTCTGATTGTCACTGAAATCCAAAAATGAAGTAGTCTTCAATTATTCTGGCATATAACGGCACATGAAATTCAAGCAGGAATAAGTTTAGGCTGGCTTCAGACTTCTTCAAAGTCACATTCAGTTTCTAACGACAAGGGAACAATTTCTACAGCAAATTTTGTAGGGAATGTGTGATCCAAAATGTTAGACCCAGACAAGATTTCAGTCATATAAAATAGCAACAAAATGTATTCTTGAATATGCTTCTGTATTTCTTATTAAAAAACAAAATCAGAATTCCCATATTCTTCATATAGATCTGATAAATACTTCTCATGAAGACTACCCAAAACTCAAGAGTTAAAATAACAATCTCAGAATGGAGAAGACACTGCAAAAGAAATGGAATGAAAACTGAGATTATTTCCTGCAATAATTATGGTTACCACATATAGGCAAATGTAAACTGAACAATAAAATTATAATGTACAAATTTAACCAGTATTAAGTGTTATATAACTAATAGAAAATTTGAGAGGTGGAGATGGAAGTTGGGAACAAGTACAAAGCGCTAATATCTTCATCTCTTATAATTGATACTGTCTAGGTTGAAACATGCAGTTAAAAATGACAAATGCAATGTTTTTCACAATATCCTAGGATTAGAAGGCTCTACTATAAAAAAAATCTTTTGGGATAATGAAATATATTTTGAAGTTAAGCAATCTTTTCTCTTATTATTTTTTTTGAGATAGTTTTTATAAAATTCAAATACATGAAATTTAATTCTTTTGTTAAAAGTTATAGTTTGGTGCCATTTGTACTTCTTTTTCTCTTTGTTTCTCTACCTGGTCACTCCTCCATTCAGCCTCATAGTTATAGTTAATGGAACTGTTAGCTAAGGATAATGCTTGCAATGGACAAAGATGTAATTAGAAGAAATATCTTACTTTTTTCTCTGGAACTTTCTATTAATTTTTAGCATATATATGTCATTTTTATTGAAACAATACAGTAATTCTGCTGAAAAAAGAAAAAGAAATTAAAAAGATAACAAACCATGCAACAGTCCCTGAACATCAAAATTCATTTCCCCCATATCCCTGTTTGATTTCATTGGCCGTGGCCTTTTTAATTTCATAATAGAACTCATCTTAATGCACATTCTACACCTGGTTATCATATTTTAAATTTAAGTGCTACGTTTTTTAATTTATCAATTAATGCATTTTTTAAAGTTTTAGCATAGTAAGATATACAAAGGATTAAAGTGATACCGTAAAAAGCAACAATCTCTTATCTCACCTCTCTCCACTTCTAGTCATGGGGCCCAGAGCAATCCCCCTTAACCGTTATCATCTGGGATTTTCCTGCTTACCCCGCCTCCCCCAACTCTTTTTTTTTTTTTTTGAGAGAGAGACAGGCTCTCGCTCTGTCACTTAGGTTGGAGTGTAGTGTTGCTATCACAGCTCACTGCAACCTCAAGCTCAACCTCCTGGGCTCAACCCATCTTCCTGTCTCAGCCTTACAAGTAGCTGGGGCCACAGGTGCACGCCACCACGCCTGACTAATTTTTTAAAAAGTTTCTGTACAGATAGGGTCTCACTATGTTGCCCGCACTGGTCTCCAATTCCTGGCCTCAAGTGATCATCCCACCTAGACCTCCCTAAATGCTGAGATTACAGGTGTGAGCTACCACACTCGGCCCCACCTTTTTTTTTTTTTCCAGCCTTAGACATGTCTATTGGTTTTCTCTCATAATAGATGAGAAATTAATTCATATATACTAGCCTGATTCCCCTAATTTACCACCTACCTATGTAATTTTATAATTATTATTGGTTTCTCCACTAGTCATACCTTTACCCTCAAACAACATAATTAAAAGTGTATTTCTTCTCCGGTCTTGTTGAGTATTCACACAACGCTTGGTATGACTCAAAAAATAGCATTCCTCCTTCCTTTTCTTATGCACTTCCATTTTTATTACATCCATTTCTATCATATCTTCCATTTATATTTTACCTTTTGTTGTCAAAATCAGTAATGCTAACATTCTGAGTGTTTTGTTTATTTATTTTGATTTTTCTAGTTCTTTTGCATTTTCATGTAAAGTTTATAAGGAGCTTTCAACTTCTACAGATAAAGCAGGCTGATTTACTTTGACTCCACGGATAACTTTCCTCACCAATGTTTTGCAGGACTCAAAATAAAGATATCGTATACCTTTTGATAAATTTATTCTTAGAAATTTGATAATTTTCATCCTATTGCTAACGTTATTTATTTATTTCACTGTCTAATTGTTTGCTGCTAGCATAAAGAACTTTAATGGACTTTTATATATTGGTCTTCTACTGTGAACTTGCTAAATTCTAGTTGTTTGTAGATTTCCTTGGATTTTCTTTCTATACAGTCATATTATCTGCAAATCAAAACACTTATTTTTTCTTTCCAATATTTGTGTCTGTTATTTCTTTTTCTTGCCTCAAAACATTGGTTAAGACCTCCAGTATACGGGTGAGCATAAGTGGTGATGGTGGCAATATCTGTCATGTTTATGACCTTTGGTGGGATCATTCTCTATGTTTTATCATTAAATCTTCTGGCTGCTACAGAATTTTTAGTAGATATTTTAAATTCAAATTAAATAAATTCTACTTTATTTAAATGAGTGGTGAATATTACTATTTTCCTGTATCAAGATAATAAGTTTTTTCTTTTATTTTTAGTGAATTATACTTATTGATTTCTTTAAATTCTAACTTATCTTACATGCATAGAAAGTGCCTTTTATTCAGATTGATTTATCCATTTTATGTAGCACTGACATTGGCTAAAATAGTTAGAGTTTTTGTGACTATGGTCATCAAGGAAACTGTTCCATAATTTTCTTCTTCTGTATGTCTTTGTTGGGATTTGGTATCAGGTTCATGCTGGCCTCCCTTGTCAGAAAGAATTTTGCAAGTATGGAAGTTTATTTTTTAAATGTATGGTGGAATTCACCAGGCATGTCATGTCAGTATGTAGTTCCTGCCTTATTGTGGGTTACAGTATTATGTTTTTCAGAATTCTGTTTTTTCAATAGTGTTTTCTGAGTATATCTCTCATATATCTTTCTTAGTGGCTATTCTGTATTATATCTACATAATATATCATGAGCTACAGATGACATCATCATACCAGTTTGAGTGAAGTATAGCAAATTTACCTCCCATTACATTCCTTTACACTCCCCTGATTATACTATAATTGTTTAAAATATTTCCTCTACATACAGTTAGAGGCACATCAGTGTTATGATTTTTGCTTCAACTATGAAGCATAATTTAGAAAATTGAAGAGAAAGTCTAAAGTATTTACCCATATTTTTACTTATAGTATTCTTTCTACCTTCCTGATATTGCAACACTCTTTTTTTTTTTTAAGTTGTTTTCTTTCTCTTTAGAGAACTTGTTTTATCTGTTTTTTAGGGTAGATCTGACAGTGACAAATGCTCTTGATTTTCTTTCATCTAAGGATATCTTGATTTCCACTTTATTCCTAAAAAATATATTTAATGGGTATAAAATTTCTGGGTTGAGGGTCTTTTCTTTCAGCATTTGAAAAATATTGTGTCTCTTCTTTGTGGGTTCCATGATTTTTGAGAGAAATCCAAATTATTTTTCCCCGTTCATTCAAATTATTTTTCCCCAATAGGTAAGGTGTAATTTTTCTCTGGTTGCTTTGAAGATACTGTCTTTGTCTTTAGGTTTTGGAACTTTAACTATGACCTGTCTTGACATATATCTTTGGGTTCAACCTGTTTGAAATTCATTTATCTTCTTGAACCTGTAGGTCTATGTCTCTTATCAAATGTGGAAAGCTTTCAGCCATTATTTCAAGTAATTTTTCAACTCTTTCCTCTTCTCCCAAGACTCCAAAGACACAAAATTTAGATATTTTGTTATAGTCCCACAGGTCCTTGAAGCTCTATTCATTTTTTCCACTTGGTTTTCTCTATGTTGTTGATAGGCATTTTCTATTATTCTATCTTTAATTTTCTGATTCTTTCCTCTTTCCCTTTCCTTTTGCTGTTGCGCTTATATACTGAGCTTTTTATTTTGTTTATTGTGTTTACCGGTTATAAAATTTCCATTTGGTTTGCTGGACTTTCTTTGCTGGGGCTTTGTATTTTTTCATTTGTTTCATGATGACTCATTGATGCTTTTTTTTTTAAAAAATCATGGGTGCTTTAAAATTTTTATTAGATGATTCAAAGATTTTTTTTATTTCCCTGTTATTAATAGTATCTATGAATGTCTTTCAGTCAGTTTGAGATGTACTTGGTTTTGATATCAGGAGTGATTTTTTATTGAGATATGCATATTTTGTATTTATAAGATTCTGAATCTTATTTAAAACTTTTGTTTTATCTGGCCTTCTCTGACAGTGGTCCAGCGGGGACAGTAGAGGCAGGATGGGGAACCACCTTATTACTGCCCAATGGGCCAGGAAGTCCAGGCTCCCTGCTAAGCCTTAGTTGACACCCTAGGGGTAAAGGGGTTCTTTGTTAGTTCTGGTTGGGAGTGAAAGGGCCAGCTCACCACAGAGACTGGTGGTGAGTTTTTTCTGTGGTGTTTGGCTGGAGTAGGTTAATTATTATCTTGCTAGTCTGCCCCTTTTCTTGTCCTCTGGCTAGAAAGAGCAAGCTTTGCTGGGGCTTTCTTTGTCTGCACCTATTGCTATTCTGAGATGCTGACTTCTGCAGCTCCGACTTTAGAATATCAGAGGCTGAATGAAAATTAAGAAACTCACCACTGTGTTATTCATAAGGGTCTGAGGTCTCTAAGCCAGTCTACCCTCTTTTATCCACCTATCGAAGTCTTCTTATGTTTATTTTTTCTACATAATATCTTGGCTTTTTAGTTGTACTTAGGAAGAAGATGATGGAAAAATGTTATATATGTGTACTCCATTTTCCCGGAAATTAAACCATTCAATTAATTTTTAATTTCAGTTTCTGTATCTTCTAGTTCTAAAATGCCTATTTGTTCCCTTTTTAGATTCCATTTTAATTTCTCCACTTTTTGCCCATTTTTTATGTATTCCTCTAACATATTTGACAGCTATTTTGATGTCCTTGTTTATAGATTCCAACATCTGAAGCTATTTCACTGACTGCTTTTTCTATTGATTAGTATTTGCTTTATCTTGCTTCTTTAAATATCTCTTAATTGACTATTGTTAACTATACATAGCATTTAAAGATCCTTATAAAGTGAAAATTGCTCCCCGGATGGGAACTAGGCAACCAGCAAATGGTATAAGAAAATGGCCACTTTAGTCCAAACGGTTGAACTGGGTTGGGCCTGGGTTGCAGTTTTAGTTGGTTTCAACTTACCTCTTGTTTCACATATTTTCGGAGGAAGATCTTTTCTTCCTGTCTTGCAATCTCTTCCCTCTTGAAGATCTGAGAACTGTGAGACTATGGAGAGCTCTTACTGCTTTCCAGCCCTGACTCTTATCTTCCACGCTGCCACAGCCAAATATTCAACAAAAATCCTATGGGAAAAAAATCAGCAAGCAGAGAGAATTAATTTTGTGTTTGGGGATCCTGTAGTTCTAATATGTCATCTGGCCCACAATGTCATTAAATCTCTTGTTTCTCTTTACCCCAGAGATGTGCTTGTGCCTTGGGCAGGCCTGATTTTCAGCCTTGGCAGACCAAGCCGAGAAGAAAGTGGCAGACAATGTCTGCTTACTTCGAAATATTTTGTTCTTGGGATGTAGTTCCTTTAGACATTTTTGTGTCCACAGTTCTCCAATAGTGTTAAAAATAGATAATTTTCATTTCTTATCTTCTCTTGGACAACATAAGTAACATGGCAGGTGAGTTGCAAATTTCTATATTCCAATTGAAGCTGGAGGTCCTAACATGATGGTTTGATAGAGTAGTAAAATCTTACATGATTTGTTTATAGATGACTTCTAAAAGTTAAAAACTAATAAACTGCATTTGTATTATGACTATGTAACAATTATTACTAAAGAGCCAAGTAATGTGCTAGGATTATATTTTCTCCTCCCAGAATTTAATGCATACCCACTTTGCCACTCATGGAGAATAATCCTACAGTGAAATTCAAGGATTTTTTATATTCTGCAAAATTCTTTTATTATATTTTCAGTTGATCTTTTATTTTATTTAATGTATCCAATTATTCTTCCCCAATCCTTCCACTGCAGCTAGCTCTCTAGTCCAGTTACTCAGCCAAAATTCTGAAACTTTCAGTGCTCTTCTGGAATACCTAGTAGTATTGGATCCACAAGGTTATCTGTATCTTTTAACTTATATTTCATTTAGTCTGTCTTTTGGTACTTCAGAACTGTTTTCCAGATTTCCTTCAATTTATATGTATAAATAAAATTTATATGAATATCTATTAAAATATTCAAATTCAATTGTGATTTCTTATTTATATTTGGTATTTTTTCCTTTTCAAGTAATCCTGTTCTCATTTTATTAAAACAGTATTTTCCAAATTTCTCTAGGGACATTAATTAGAATATTTTCCAAGTATTCTTCTATTCCAAAAATATCTCTTTTTCCTATGGCGAAGTTCTCCTCACGCCCTTTCTTTAAAATAGATGTTTGGATGTTTATCCTCTGCAGTGAGAATTTTTGCTAATGTCTAGAGATGCTTGTTGTCCATTTAATTATGAGACTATAGCAAATCTTACCATGAACACTGCTTAGGGCTTGGCAGACTACTTAATATGACTAGGCGAAGTATGACTAGCTGGTGGTTAAGTTTTCAGATCCCCAAATGACAGAATATGCACTGTTTAATGCTGGGGTGCTATCTCTTACACTGGCTACCCTAGTTCTCCCTCAAGGAGGTAGTTGAGTTTATTTGAAGAGCCTTACTTAAATTTATTGCCACTTTTCCTTTCTTCATGTGGACTAAATTCTTATATGCCAGGGAATCTAGGTGCAGACATAAGAAAGAGGTTGAGACGTCAGCTGATTCTTCCGTAGTCCTTAATTATATGTCATTCCTACTCTTTGTGGACATAGAATTTCTAACTTTCAAGCCCTGCTGAGTTTCTGCATAGAAAATCTCCTTCATCCTTGACTGAAATTTTCGGAAGTATCCTTAACTTTATTCTTCTCATTTATGCTTTATTGGTCACCAATCCCCAATATGGTTTTTGTTTTTTTTTTTTTCCAGAAGGAAGAGTAACTAGATTGATGTACTCTTCTCCCACTCCCCTTTGTTTTTTGGTTAATATGTATTTTGCTTTATTTGAAGTTATGTCAGTAGAGAGAAGGAAGAGAAACATTGTTCACTCTGCCATCTTGAAAGAGAAGATTTTAAAATTGTTTTAAAATTCTCCTTTATTAAATCATAAAATTAGATTATATTGATATAATTGTATCTTGGCTATAGTCAATATCTTACTCTCCATGGAAGAGAGAAGAAAAAAGCACCTCAGAAACCATTTCAATTAAAGAAGAAATAGTATATAAAAATAATTTTATCCACTTGTTATGACTTTGGGAGACAAAATGAAATTTGCTTAAATGGTGCCTTCTCTGTTCCTCTCCAAATATTTTAATGCACTAAACATAAAAAATCTTAAATGTACCTATGAAAAATTTTAAGGAAACACTTAGCTGAAAGTGTGTATATATATATATATATATATATACACACACACACATATATATGTATATATATATATATACACACACACAGAGACACATATATGAAGTATATATACATATATATACACTCACATATATGAAGTATATATACCTGTATTTAACTAAAATTAAAACTGTATCAAAGAGCTAGAGACGGTTAGAAAGAGGATGGTAAATTATCCAATGACAAGTTGATTCTGCTGAGTTAAAAACATAGAAACATAGAGGAGAAAAAAATTAATAAATAAAATTTACAAATTCCTATCTACACGGTGCATTTTTCCTATGTGACCATCACTTACTGTCTTTTCACTTTTATTTGACAAAATACGGCATCTCAATGACTTCACAAAACAAAGGGTATGTATTATCTCTGAAACAAATAAACCCATGAGTAGGAAGTTTTTAGGATTGGTGAATTCTAAATGTCATTAATGTCTTTAAAAACTCAGATTGTTTCCCTCTTTCTAATCTGTCATCCTCAGCACATAAACTTATCTTCTGTCTCTGGGGTGCAAGAAAGCCCTCAAAGTTCCTGTCATGACGTGGATATATGACAATGACCACTAGAAGGAGAGCTATTTGTATGCACACATTCGGTCTTCTGATCTAGCTTTCTACAGTTCATGTATAAAAGAAATGGACGGGCCAGGTGGCAGAGTATCAGTAAGAAGGTAACAAGACGCAAGCAGCCTTATTCTCATATTCACATGGGAATATGCAATACTGAAAAGGAGAAAAAAATAGAAATGTCTTGTTTTTTTTTTTTCATGTGCACAAAAACGCCACCTGGGCATTGAAGTCTCCAAAGAGGTCTCTGCTGTCTTTGGTCTTTTGAGAGCGCTAATGCAGCAGCAATAGTGGGAGAAGGGTCGTCAGGAACAAGCAGGAGATAGTACATAGCGGATGAGGTTGATGTGCGAAAGAACACCCAGGGAGAAGTGAAGAATTCTCATGCTGCCACCACATCAGAGGCATTGACAGCAGGTACTGCTAGATTTTTCCCACAAAATAAGGAGGAGAAAATTACAGATGTCTCAGAAAAAGCTGACAGGGCTCACTTTTGAGTACATGTGAAGTGCCATCTCAAGATTCCCTTTCGTGGGAACAGATGTCCTGAATTAACAATAGAAGTCACACCCATTTTAGAGATCTCCTGGTATCTTGTATCTTCTGGGTGACACTTTTTCCTTTCCCTTCTCTGAATTTGTTTCAATAAACTTTTACATTAACCTTATAGTAGAATGAATGTTTTTCTAATACAGTTGCCACTTCATTCATGGCATTATTATATACTTTGTGATTTCAGTTTTAAGTAAGAAGCCATAATACAAAGAACTCTCCACTAACTGAGAGTAACAAGGGAGAAGGTAGTTGTGGGCGAGGCCATGAACCGCCTCAACTCGCAGATAAAGCATGGAGTAGAGCATAAAGTAGCATAAAAAGAAGGCGGGGACGAAATTCCAGACTCCAGCTTACAATGAAGCACTCTCCTTCGGAAACAGCCTTGGTGTACGGGGTGGCTCCGTGGTCCTCGGCAGGCATGCCTGTGCTGCTTGACACTCTACTCCTTGCCGTGCCAGGACAACCGACCCAAGATGGACTGTCTGGATCCTCTCTGTAGCATATCTGAAACATAAAAGCAGAGAAATAAGAATCTGGAAGTCATTGGAATAGAATCAACAGTGCCTGGTGACAGACTAAGCATTTGCTTAGAACACCAGCAAAGCAGAGGTAGTGAAAACTGGCAAAATCTGTGATATTACAGATCACAATCAATCAAAGTATTGAATATTTAAAATTTTTATGTTCCTCAAGAAACTTAAGGTGGTAGCAAAAAAATGAAAATTTTTTGAGTTTCTTTGTTTTCTTTTATTCATAGGGAGATACACACACACACACACACACACACACACACTATATGTATATAAGTTTTAAATTACATAGAGGGAGGTCAGTTCCCTACATTTTTCAGAGCTTAGTTGCTTAGTTCCTGTAAAGTTCTTCTTCTTCTTCTTCTCCTTCTTCTTCTTCTTCTTCTTCTTTCTTCTTCTTCTTCTTCTTCTTCTTCTTCTTCTTCTTCTTCTTCTTCTCCTTCTTCTCCTTCTTCTCCTTCTTCTCCTTCTTCTCCTTCTTCTCCTTCTTCTTCTTCTTCAGTTCTAACTACTCCTTCAGTTTATGTCCCCATAGCTACCTTGATCCCTCCTCTTCCTGGTGTGCAGTTATCCTCTTTTCCTTTGATTTTCTAAGCTCACGCAGTATCCTTCCAAAATCCATTTGTTTTAGAACCTCCAAAGTGTATTGAGACTATAAAATTGAAAGTAAGGAAACATAGAACCCCTATACATGTTCGATGTCCTGCAGTTTACAAAGTGCTTTCATACCACTATTTGATTCTTTCAGAAACCCTAGGAGATACAGATATTATTATTTTTCTTGGACGAAAAGTACTCTCTCTGTCAAATCAAACCAGCTGGCTTAGAAACCTGATCAAAAATAAAGAATATAGATAAAATGGTAGATGAAGATATATAGCCTGGAGTCCAGTTCAGGCAAAGCCAAAAATCCTGTACTTTAATTAAATTAATCTGAGTCCATTTCTGTTGTTTGCGACCAAGAAAATTTCTAATAGTAAAGTAAAATAATACCAAATAGATTTTTTAGTACTTGCATCTAATATTTATTAACACGTTTTTCAGCTATAGATGTTATCCAAGAAGTTTCCAGTATAATAAATTTTTTCTTTTTTCTTTTTTTTTTTTGAGACAGAGTCTCGCTCTGTTGCCCTGGCTAGAGTGAGTGCCATGGTATCAGCCTAGCTCACAGCAACCTCAAACTCCTGGGCTCAAGCAATCCTTCTGCCTCAGCCTCCCAAGTAGCTGGGACTACAGGCATGCGCCACCATGCCCGGCTAATTTTTTCTATGTATTTTTAATTGTCCAATTAATTTCTTTC
>CAUYSK010045750.1:0-10249 GCA_963575035.1 Avahi laniger
ATTAATTGGATAGCTAAAAATATATATAGAAAAAATTAGCTGGGCATGGTGGCGCATGCCTGTAGTCCCAGCTACTTGGGAGGCTGAGGCAGTAGGATTGCTTGAGCCCAGGAGTGTGAGGTTGCTGTGAGCTAGGCTGACACCACAGCACTCACTCTAGCCCGGGCAACAGAGTGAGACTCTGTCTCAAAAAAAAAAAAAAAAAAAAAAAATTTTGCCATGAAAATTGGGTGCTGGTAGTTGTAGCACTTGGGAACAACTGCTGTACTGTTTGAAAATCCAAAAGGAACCACTGTTTAGTGTTGGAAAAATTTATGAATTATTTACATATAATAGATTGCGAAATATGCTATTTTTTTCTTATGAAATGTCTGTAAAGCCAGCGTTTTGTTACAGAATAGTCTATATGTACCATGACTTCTAAAGTCGAGTTGAAATAATTCATTTCTCAAAAAAAACTTACACAGTAAATAGATAAATAAAGGAAAAAAATGCAATTAAAAACAACAGCCTCTTTGTTCTTGCTGATTGATTTGCTAAAAATAAATGCTAATATTTAACATTATAAATTAAATTCACACTATAAAACAGTTCATCATAAGATCTTGTCTGGGAAAAAGCAAACAGTCCCAAGGCTAAGAGTGTATGTAAAGTGCTTCTCGTAGACAAATTGTAGAATTGTGTTTTGGATAGTAAAAAAAAAAGAAAAGAAAAGAAAAGAAAGAAAGAAAGGAAAGTGCAGTTTATTCTATAGGTAGAAATTTCTCATTGAGGAAAAAAAGCATGAAACGAATACTAACAGGAAAATATGAGCTGATAAGATAGAAAAATAAGAATTTAATAAAACTTGCAGTTAGATCATATAGGACAAATGTACAGTTGAATATATACATTATAGAGCTACAAATAAAAAATGTAGAATGTTAACATCCAATTTTGTCATATATGAGGTATAAGATTCCTCTGTTTTTAAATCTATTCTGTTCAAATTCTATTTCTACCTGCAAAACATTTATTTACTGTGGGGAGAAAATACAGCCTCACGGAAAATAATTATTGATAAGCTAATCTAATATGTGTGACTAGCTGAGGAAAAGAATTTAACTACCAGAAAGAAATGATTTGGAACAAAAAAAAATTATACTTGCTAATACATATTTTTCTATCACTTTAAAGCTAAAATATATGAAACATCTATTGAAGCCTCAATAAAGACATTTGTCAATGTCTTTGATTTAATATCAGACTAAAATTTAAGTTATTCAGTTATAAATCTTGCAAAATTGGATCAAGAAAATATAACATCACATACTCATTCCTAACTCCTACAATATCCTATTTAAAGTATATGGACGGGCAGAGTGGCTCATGCCTATAATCCCAGCATTTGGGAGGCCAAGGTGGGAGGATCACTTGAGCCCAGGAGTTCAAGACCAGCCTGGGCATCATAGCAAGACTCTGTCTCTAAAAAAATACAAAAACTAGCTGGGCGTGGTGGCGTGGTCCTGTAGTCCCAGCTACTTGGGAGGCTGAGGCAGGAGATTTGCTTGAGCCCAGGAGTTGGAGGTTGCAGTGAGCCATGATGACGTTACTATACTCTAGCCCAGGCAACGGAGCAAAATTCTATCTTTAAAAAAAAAAAAATAGAAAAGTAAAAGTTTAAGATTATCCCTGACTACATATTTGTGGTACTAGGGATTTTAGAAGTAGGTAGGCAAGCAGAAGGGCAGGGAAATAAAAGGAACCAGAATTCCCTGGCGATGAGGCAAAGCAGCTTTATGATGTGGGTTTAGAACTCTGAAACGTGCCTGTTATACTTCTAAGAATAGAAATGGACTGCACAGTCAGAATAGTGAAAGAGGAAGCACATAGCTTCAAATATGAATTGTACCTTCTTTCACTTACCTACAGAAAAGAATCTTGAGATTGATTTGGGCACTAAGCCTTATGATTTGAAGTAAAACATCAAATAGCAATCAGAAAAAGAGTCAGCATACTATAATTTCCCCCCCATAAATATAAAAATATCATGTTCTTTGAGAAAAATTCTACATTGGATTGGCAGCAAATCATTCGCTAACAACATTTGCGTATCCTGTAAGTCACAAGTCGCTGGGAATTCCCAGACTCTTTTTCACCCTCCTAAAGTTGGACTGGTTAAAGCCATTCAGGCAAATGTTGCGTGGGCTGTCAGAGCACAGAAATCATACACGTGATAAGCTTCTGGGCCCAGAAGCCAGGGATCATATTAAATTGAAAAGTGCCTAGAAGAAAGACACCCACAACAAAATATTAATTAACACTACAAAGGAGATTTAGAAGAAAAAAAATATTTAAACCTTCTTAGTTATATTAACAAGACTACATACAAAAATCTGTCTTAAAATGTTTACTCATAAAGTTATATACACTGCTGTAGGAAAGGGTCCAAAATATATTGCTCATAATAAGGGCAGGATACAAAATGGATTGTTCATTTTTATAAAATATACAACTAAAATAATACCTACACCTCAACTAACAACTTTAATTTGTTCCCGAAGATCCTGCCATTAAATGAAAAAGTATTTCCATCAATTTTAATGGAGAAAAATGATGATACAGTGTATCCCATCCCAAGACACCCAAACAATTCTCACAAATAGAAAAATCTATCAGTAGAACAATTAAAAACAAGCTGACATAAGTAATAAAGTGTTTGAAAATAAATAAATACAGTTCGTACACAAAGTGTAGTAAATGTAAGTGTATTATATTCACCAAAAGAGGAAGGTTTCTGTTTTGATGGAAAAGAACACAAAGGAGTTTTTTTTGGAAGGAGTTTTTCTCTGGAAGGAGTTTTTCTTTGGTGGAGAATCAGATGACTGATTTTCAGGCAGGCAACTCTCTGGCAGCTAATGGTTATCTTGGACTCAAACTGCTCTCAACCAGTAAGAGTTGCTGCCATGGCTGCAGGAAGCAGTTTAAAATTTGGAGAAATATACATAATAAATACAAAGCTTAACAGTGGTTATTGTCAGATATGAGACTATTTAGCCACTTTTACTTTCTATACTGTATATGTCATAATATTTAAAACTTACAATGAGTATGTATGCTTGTTCAAAGAAAATAAAAGCTGAAGAAAAAATGATTTGTTGCAACATAACCAAAGATTGATACCCTTGTTATATATAGAACTAATATATATAAACTGATAGCACTGGTTATGTAATTTGTGTAGCTCCATAATTTGTGGAGCCCAGTGCAAAGTGAAATATGGAGATTTTTGTCCAAAATTGTTAGCAATTTCAAGATGGCAATAGCAGAACATTAAACCAAATGTAAGGCCCTTCTAAAATGCAGGACCATGAAGCTGGCTCTGCAAATTTTTTTTTTTTTTTTGAGACAGAGTCTCGCTCTGTTGCCCGGGCTAGAGTGCCGTGGCATCAGCCTATCTCACAGCAACCTCAAACTCCTGGGGTCAGGTGATCCTCCTGCCTCAGCCTCCCAGGTAGCTGGGACTACAGGCACCCACCACCATGCCCGGCTAATTTTTTCTATTTTTAGTTGTTTGGCCAATTTCTTTCTATTTTTAGTAGAGACAGAGTCTCGCTCTTGCTCAGACTGATCTTGAACTCCTGAGCTCAAACGATCTGCCTGCCTCGGCCTCCCAGAGTGCTAGGATTACAGGCATGAGCCACCGTGCCCGGCCTGGCTCTGCAAATTGATAAGGAATATGTTAAGGCTCTAGTATAAAATGCACAAAGGACATGAAAAGATAATTTACAAAATGGGAAGTTCAAATTACTAGTAAGCATATAAAATGTTCAATCTTACTAGTTACCATAAAAATGTGAATTAAAATAACATGTCATTTTCCCCTAACAAATTGAAAACCATATATTTTAAATGATAACATCTAATGTTGGACTGGGTGGTAAAATGGGTATCTCATACCTTTTTACAGGGTTCTAAACTGAAATAATCCTTCTGGAAAACAATTTGGTGTTATGTTTCAGGAGATTTGAAAAATTTTTATACCCTTTGAATGAGTTCTCCTTTTAGAAGTTTAAGGAAATAACAAAATAAACACAAAAATATATAAAGATATTTCAACAAAGCATTTGAAGCATAATATTAAAAACATACAATAGACTTTTTATTCATGCATTAAAAATGTCTATTATGACTAAATAATGTTCATATCTTATAAACCAGAAATTCCATTTCTATTATACTTATCTAGAAACATATATCAAATAGTGTTTGAATAGAAAAACAGTGGAAATAAACTCAAGACAATGACTAAATAAACAGTTGTATTTTCATACTGAGGAATCTTCTAAATGAGAGTGGTGTCCAAAATTCAATTGATGTATATCCCTTACACCTAAATATTTTAATATTTGAAAATATTTTATTCGTATATTATAAGATATGCATAATTAAATTAAATCGTGTGCTTATATTTTTACAGATAGAGAAAATGCGTATAATATGCTGTGTGGAAAAAAATAGAGAACTTAATTGTGCGTATGTTATAATGCCAGATATGTGAAGAAACACCTAGGAGGATGCAACCATGAATGTTATCAGTAACTGATTGTCTCTAGATAGGAGGATTATGACTTATTTTTCTTCTTTATTCTTTGTACTTTATTTTGTGCTTTCCAATTTTTTTTTTTTTTACCGTAAGCATGTATTAGGAAAAAACACCCTTTCCTACCCTCTACTCCTCCACCTCAAATCCTAGGCTACAACATGCAGGAATCTTCTGGATCAAGTCATTAAACCTGATCTTGAAGCATTAGAGATGCATGACTGAACAAATAAAAGATAAGACAGATTAAGCTAGTGCATGTTATTTTTTAATAAAAAAGGGATTACCATAGGATTATTATATTTGTGAGCCTAATTTCAACTCACACGGACATGAAACATCAACACATTTAATATCTAATCTGTAATAACTATAGAATTCATGATTATATAAATAAAAATAATATAACATTCTGTACATTTTTTAAATTTTTACCAAAGAAAGGGAATTGGAAACAAACCTCTCAGTTTTTAACACTAACACATTGTGTTGGTCTAAATGGTGAGAAAATACACCAGTGGGGAAGTGGATGTTTCAAGAGCATGGAGAGCGTCAGCAGTAGATGCAACAGCTTTTGGGAATAAGAGAGAGAAAGAGAAGTTAGGAGAGTTGAGAGGCTTCTGGAGGAAGAGAAGGTACAGAAAAAGATTGGCTAGTTCAGTGTTTTTCAAATGACGCAGTGACGACCGTGTAAGTCTGTGTGAAGGTTTTATGGACTAATTCATGTCACACGCTTGCCAGAGTAGACACTTGGCAAGAGTTAACTATCATTACCATTGCTGGTTATATTTCTTGTTATAAATTAATACATTAGCATTCTTGCAGATATATTTAGTCTCCTGCAATTTTGGCTAATATGTTTATGTGCCCTGGAGCCCAATCTCATCTGGAGAATCTAATCTACTGAATTTCTTAGTCTATAAAACTAAGGACAAGACACTCAGAAATATTGATGTTCCACTAGATTGCCATCTTATGTAGATCAACATTTTGTAAAATGAGGAAGAAAAAATTAGAGAATATAAAATGCATACTCCTTGATTCTTGAATTTAGTGCCAAAGTACTTCATGATAAGGATTTAATTCTGAAGATAACCAAAAAATTACAACAGTTTAGAAGACCTTTAGAAATGCAGTGATGTCTGTTTCATATTTTGAGTAGGTATTATATTTGAATTTCATAAAACATGTAGAATATCGGAAGCAATCTGTGAAATCAATGATTACTGCTGTAGCCAATTAATGACCTAGTGGTTCAGAAAGAGAAAAGTAGCCGTTGACATCAGGAGCCGGCCTGACACTCACAGTTCGGTGTTTTCCTGCTGGACACACAATTTCACAGAACATCGACATCATGTAAAGTCATTCTGTGACTATGATGGATAAAGACAAAAATAAGACCTTTCCACGATCATGTCTGAACACAGAGAAAACACAAGCACTGCCCAAGTTGCAAAATACCAAACATCTCCCTGTCCTGGCTAATGTAAGTGCCCGTCTCTTCTTTACCAATTACGGCTTTAGCATGGGTCTGGTCTTCTCTTCCCTGAGATAAGATATGGAAAGATACCTAATCATAGAATATACCCGACTTCCTGAAAGTCTCCAACCCAGAGCAAATTCCAGCTTCCTTAAACCCCTCAAAATCACCTAACACAAGCCCAAATCCTAGAAAGTCTTTTTCTAACACCCTTAACTACAACATCCCACAGTCCTCTGTGATGTCTGTTCTCCATGAGCAGTAAACGAAACTCGCTCGAGGTTGAATGTATTCCTGGTGGCTTTTGGCTCAAGGGCATTGACATAGTCGTGTTTGAAACATATCTCCCAATTTCTAATGAGTAGTTCACTTTGGCTTTGACAAAACAGGCACAAAAAGGTACATTTAGATTTCAGCTTTTAATCCCTGCATAGAAATAAAATGATAATCCTATGCCAACTCAAATAGTCCTTTCTTCCAAGTTAGTTCACATAAACTTCAACCACAAACTGTAAATATCTGATGGCAAATTTATGAGCAGCAATGTTTCAAAAAGTGTGCTGTGGTCTGAATGTTTGTGCCCCCTGTATATTCATGTTGAAACCTAATCCCCCATTTAAGAGTATTTTGATGTGGGGCCTTTCGAAGGTGATTAGGTCAGGTGGTCAGAGTCCTCAGGAATGGGATTAGAGCCTTTATAAATTTAGGTCTAAAGTCCAGGCATGGTGGCTCACGCCTGTAATCCTAGCGCACTGGGAGGCCGAGGTGGGAAAATCACTTGAGGCCAAGAATTCAAGAGAAGCCTGTGTGACATAGTGAGACCCTGTCTCTACAAAAAATAAAAATTTGCTGGGCATTGCTGGCATGTTTCTGTAGTCCCAGCTACTTGGGTAGGTGAGGCAAGAGAATCACTTGAGCCCAGGAGTTTGCAGCTGCTGTGAGCTGTGATCACACCACTGCACTTCAGTCTGGGCGACAAAGCAAGACACTAGCTTTGTCTCTTTAAAAAGATTTCTTTTTATAAAAATATGAATTTAGTTGTTGTAGAAACACAATTTTATTACACAATTAAGCATTTAAAGCCATTGCCAAATCTGGAGGCTCTGAATTTTTAGGTATTTCTAGATGTCGGCTGATGTGTAGGAGAGATTGCCTATTTTATTAGAAATTTAATTGAATAATAATAGTTTCTTAGTAATAATAGTTTCTTAGTAATAATTTATCTTTGTGTATTAAAGCATTCATCTTATAAAGTATAGAACTAAAAAATTTTATAGATATAAAAATTTATAGATTTTAAATAGAATAGTTTTTAAATAGAATAATATGGTTATGTCTGGTTTTTTAGCAGGAGATGAATAGAAAAAGACGTGATTTTTTAATAGCACCCTTCGTGTTTAGTTGTGGAATAATAAGAATTTTTTTTCCCTTTACAAGGAAATATCAGTGAAACTTAAGATAGTAGATTGTTTGCTCTGATGAATTTATATCCCTAAATGAAAACAGATTTTAGTCTAGGAATTGCATGGGATAAGGATAGACATCTTGGGTAATATTTTCAATGCTATGCAATTTTAGAGATGTTTTTCCATGCACTATGCACAGAACAGAATGAATACGAATCTCATTTTAACACTTTAGAATTTGCTTTGTGGACCAGGTGTGGTGGCTCATGCCTGTAATCCTAGCAATCTGGAAGGCTGAGGTGAGAGGATCGCTTGAGGTCAGGAGTTCAAGACCACCAGCCTCAGCAAGAGTGAGACCCCGTCTTTACTAAAAATAGAAAGAAATTAGCTGAGCAACTAAAAAAAATAGAAAAAATTAACTGGGCATGGTGGCACACTCCTATAGTCCCAGCTACTTGGGGGGCTGAGGCCAGAGGATCCCTTGAGCCCAGGAGTTTGAGGTTGCTGTGAGCTGTGATGACACCACTGCACTGTAGCCTGGGTAGGGGACAAGGAGAGAGCCTGTCTCAAAACAAAACAAAACAAAACAAAAAAACCCCAGCATCGTTAGTCATTAGAGAAATGAAAATTAAGTACAAAATGAGACAGATATCTCTACACACCTACTAGATTGGCTAAAAGTAGGAAAATAACAACACCAAGAATTGGCAAGGATGTGAAGTAACTGGAACTTTCATGCATGGCTGGCGAAAGTGTAAAATGGTACACCATTTTAAAAACAACTTAGCAATTTCTTACCATGTGACCCAGCAGTTGTATTCCTAAGTATATACCCAAGAGAAACAAAAATATGCGTCCATACAAAGACTTGTACCTAAATGTTCACAGTGGCTTAATTTATAATAGCTCAAAACTGGAAAGAACCCAAATGTCCATCAACAGTGAAGTGAATAGATTGAAATCCATTCACACAGTGAAATTCTACTCAGCAATAAAAAAGAACGACTGATACAGACAATAACATGGATGAACTTAAAAACATTAAGCTGAGTGAAAAAAAATGTTAGACAGAAAAGAGTACATATAATGTGATTCCATTTATATGAAGTTCTAGAACTGGCACAACTAATCTATATCGATAGAAATCAGATTAGTAATTACTTGGGACGCAGAGTGGGAAAGGTTCATGGGAAAGAGACTTGAGAGAACTTTCTATGGTGATAGAAATGTTCTACATCATAATCATGGTGATGCTGATTACGAAAAACCATACATTTTAAATGGGTGTGTCTTATTTTATGCATTTTATAATTTAGTAAGATTGGCTGGACATGGTGGCTCACGTCTGTAATCCTAGCACTCAGGGAAGTCGAGGTGGGAGGATCACTTGAGGTCAGGAGTTCAAGACCAGCCTCAGCAAGAGTGAGACCCCCCGTCTCTACTAAAAATAGAAAGAAATTAGTTGGGCAACTAAAAAAATAGAAAAAATTAGCTGGGCGTGGTGGCACGCACCTGTAGTCCCAGCTACTTGGGAGGCTGAGACAGTAGTATCACTTGAGCCCAGGAGTTCGAGGTTGCTGTGAGCCATGATGATGCCACAGCACTCCAGCCCTCATAATAGAGTGAGACTCTGTCTCAAAAAACAAAAAATAAAAAATAACTCGGTAAGGTTGGTAAAAACAAACACATAAGAAATATCACAAGGACCTATGTGTCTTTACAATATTTGAAAAGTTCAAATAAGGAACTTGAAATGCTTGAAATTAAGTAGAAAAAAGTATTCAAAAATCACTGGCAAGTAATTTCATTTGTTAACCAGATCTTACAACTGGATTCAGCCTTATAATAAGTAAAGCTCCTATGCTGATATCAAAGGCATGAACTCAGAAGATTTTAAAGTAGACAATAGAAGTAATCACTGGAGGGTAGATAAAAAAATTAGATTGTTGAATAGTTGCTTTTCATAAATAAGAATTATACTAGGTAAACAGAAAATACCATTATATCTATAATGCTTCCCTAGAAAACACCCACCTCCTAATATAAAGAAAGTCATAAGCACATTTGAATATATGCCTATATTACAAGTACCAATGTATTCTTTTAAAAATTAATGTTCACCACACACAATTCTCTAAGAAAGATATAAAAAAATTCACAAATACATGAAAAAATGCTCAATATCACTAATCATAAGAGAAATGGGGATCAAAACCATAGTGACATATCACTTTATACCCATTAGGATGGCCACTATCAGAAAATAACAAGTGTTGGCCAAGGAAGCAGAGAAATAGCACTGTTTATGGGAATGTAAAACAATGTAGCTATTATGGAAATCTGCATGGCGGTTTCTCAAAAAATTTAAAATAGAATTACCGTATGATCCAACAATCTCACTTCTGGGTATATGTCCAGAATAATTCAAAGTTGGATCTTTAAGAGATATTTGCACACCATGTTCATTGCTGTGTTACTCATAATAGCCAAGAGGTGGAAGCAACCCAAATGTCCCTTGACGGATGAATGAATAAAGAAAATATGGTGGCCAGGCGCGGTGGCTCACGCCTGTAATCCTAGCACTCTGGGAGGCCGAGGCGGGTGGATTGTTTGAGCTCAGGAGTTCGAGCCCAGCCTGAGCAAGAGTGAGACCCCGTCTCTGCCAAAAATAGAAAGAAATTAATTGGACAGCTAAAAATATATAGAAAAAATTAGCCGGGCATGGTGGCACATGCCTGTAGTCCCAGCTACTTGGGAGGCTGAGGCAGTAGGATTGCTTGA
>CAUYSK010045751.1:0-11831 GCA_963575035.1 Avahi laniger
AAAGGAAAAAAAGACATTCTATAATGAAGACATCTGCACTCAAATATTTATGGCAGCACAAGTCACAATTGCAAAGATGTGGAAACAACCCAAGTGCCCATCAATACATGAGTGGATTAATAAAATGTGATATATGTATACCATGGAATACTATTCAACTACAAAAAACAATGGTGAACTAGCACCTCTTATAATATCCTAGATAGAGATTGAGCTCATCCTTCGAAGTGAGGTATCACAAGGATGGAAAAACATGCACCACATGTACTTGCCATCAAATTGATACTAACTGACCAACACTAAAGTGTTAACATGGTAGTAATACTCATTGGGCGCTGATCGGGGGGTATGGGAGAGTAAATCCACAACTAATGGAAGCGGAACACACTGAATTGGGGAGGGACACACTTGTAACCCTGGCTTGGGTGGGGCAAATGCATTGCATGTAACCAAAATATTTGTACCCCCATATTATCTTGAATAAAAAAAAAAAGATGTTTTTCGATCAGTGAATGGATAAGCAAACTGTGGTATATTCACACAATGGAATGTTATTTAGAAACAAAAGGAAAAACTTATTAATTCATGCAACAACATAGATAAATCTTAAATGCATTTTACTGAGTGAATGTATGATTACATTTATATGATATTCTGAAAAAGACAAAACTATAAGAAATGACAATAGATGCATAGTTTCCAGTGATTAGGGGAGGGAGTAGTGTTTGACTAGAGGAGCCTCAGGGAATTTTTGGAGTGGTGAGAATAATGTATGTAGTACTGTAGAGGTAGATATATGACACCATGTGTTTGTCAAATCCCATAGAACTTCATAGCACAAAGATTGAACCTTATGTATACAAGTTCTAAGAAATCAAGTAGGAGAGCAGGGGATCCTGAGTTGAAATGCAGACTCTGACAAAATATCACACTGTAGTACCAATGTATGACATAATCTCACTGAAGAGGGAGGGATAAAGGTGCTGGCCTAAGTAATTTTGGAAAACAGCTTTTGGCTAGAAACTATGAGACTAAATACAATAAAAATAGTGCATAAACACAGTACTCTGGCTGGTAATGTTGTTTCTCACACGGGTACAGGTTTACAGTAGTGAAACTGCTGTGCGTGCATACTGGGATTGAACAGGGAAATGAATAAGTGGTGAATTGTGAAGGCTACCAGATTTCCCACTGTTGGAACACAAGGTTATCGATAAGCAAATGAGAAAGCTAGAGTGAACCATGTGATGTGGGATTAAGGTTAGAGACATCAATATAAATTCATTTTTAGATTAATATAGAGATAGATGGAAATAATCATAGATATGTATGTATACATGGGTTAACGTGTATTTTCTAACTGTCTGTAGAGAGTCTGGAAGCAATGACACCCCAGTAGCAACAAGCATACCTAGCACCCCATCCTAGTTTTTAACACCATTCCTCAATAAAAGGAACCAGAAATATTTGGATAAATGGTTGATTCTTGGATGAGGGCAAGGAGCATCCAAGAAGCCTTAAGCATATTGTAGTGCCAAAAAGTAAGGAGTCTTTTAAAAACAAAAAAGATGGGACATTTTAAAATGACACAGGAATTAATTTGAAAGGATGTCGAATGGGCAAAGCTGGAAAATTTGAGCAATGAACTAAATAACATAATATTGGATTATAACCCAAAGCATAAACTGATATACATGAGTTTAAAGTAAACAATAATTGATTAAATATATAAATGTGGGAGAAGAGGTATATTTTCTAATGTAAGAATTTCTATTAATGTGTGAGATATCATCAAATGTCAATGAGGTGGAACTTCTGCCCTCTTGAGCATAGGATGATCTTAGTGAATTGTTTATAGACAGTAGAGTACGGAAGGTGTGGGAAATAACTTGATAATGGAGAAAACTAGAAAATACTCTTACAGCCAGGCGACCAAGGTTAATATCATCAGTGATAAGCCATGTTGATAATACATACATGCTGATATGATATGATGAGAATGGCACTTCATCTCTGTGGTCTTTCTCCCAAGCCCCATGTTTTCACTTTATCCAAGAGAAAAACTTCAGAAAAAAACACATTGAGAGGCATTCTATAAAACATCTAACAAATGCTCCTCAAAACAGTCAAGGTGATCAAAAACAAGAAAAGTCTGAGAAACTGTCAGAGCCAAGAGGAGTCTGGGAGATATGAGAACTAAACTAATGTGGTGCTCTGGATGGAATTCTGAACAGAATCCTGCAACAGGAAAAGGATATTAGGGAAAAAATAGTAAAATCTGAATCGAGTTTTGAGTTAGTTAGTGGTAATATACCATCATTGCTTCCTTGGTTGTGACAAATGTTCCATAGTAGTGTAAGGTGATAATAACATGGGAAATTTGGCAAGGGGCTTGTAGGACCTCTTTGTTCTATCTTTGCACTTTCTCTGGAAATCTAAAACTATTCTAAAATAAAAGGTTAAATAAAATATACAAGCATATTTTTAGTAAGGAGAAATTAATATCAGGCAGACCAAATTAAAAAAAAATACACTACAGTCCAATACTTAGGGAGCGAACCCTAACATGTCCATTTTCAAATATGTATTTCTGTTTTTGACACCACACAATTATTCTGGGGCCTATCTAAACAAACAAAAACATGCAACTTTTTGTGAATATAGAAAAAAGGAAAGTGAACACAACATATGGCACGACATGTATTAATAATAAAAATAAGTAACTATCTTCGTGTTTATTTTTGGAATTGATCAAAAGACCATGGTTTAACTTTGCCTTGCTTTGCTTGGTGGGGTGACAACATTGGAATGGGTCTCAGCTTGTTACGGCAAGTGTCAGTGACCGGTCCCAGGGGAATAACCGAGCGGCACGCAGAGAGTTGGAGAGTCAGAAAGTTTTATTGCCGGCGGCCCAGATTGAGGTCAAGCCTCCCAACATCTGAGCACCTTTTCCGGGTTTTTGTCAGGTTTTATACTTTTTCTGGGGGGGTTACTTTTAACAAATCACATACAGGTACAAATGATTAACCAATTAGCAAAGAGACTTAAAAGCTATCCAATAAACAATAATTCTTATAAGTAGTAGAATCATGATAGGCTTATAGCAAACATCATAATCATGACAGGCTTGCAGTTTTGTTCAGCTTTGCTCAACTGCTCTGTGGTTTTTTAGCTTGCAAAGCTGACAGGTGTCAGTGTCTACTTGCTGCTTTGTGGTTTTAAGCAGAATCAGCACAGAAATTTCCCTAACAAGCTGCTTAGAATACCTTCTTCTTGTGTCCATGAATGTCTGATGTCCAATATATTCAATGTAGTGTTCGTTACACTATTGGATATATTATAAAAGTATGTAACATAGATGATCTTTTGAGCTCCAAAATCTTTCTTTCAACGTTTTATAGCACTCCCTCTATTTTCTTTAATGTTCAAAATTATTAACCTCAGTCTAAAACATAACCCACTTCTTCATCTATTGGCATTTGAAATCTAAAATCCCTAGACATGTTAATTGCTGTTTCCAGTTAAACTGAAATACATTGTGTCTGTTGGTGGAAGATTTCTCCATTGGCTATTAAAATCCCAAATGTTGGAGCTTTAGAGATAGGAAGTTGATATTTTAAAATGGATTTTAGGCATAAATGAGCAACACCACTGATATTTTTAATCCTTGTTCCTCAGAACCATGTGTTCTGGTTATCATTGTAATAGCACCATGAACTGGTTATATAATCAGAGAAAATAATTGGATCATGATGGATAGCTTCCTTATCTTACTTTGCTTGTCTCCTACATGGATATGTGATGGAATTGTCAATAAATTATTCCATAATATAGTAAGACTATTTCTTTTACTGGATGGCCAGGTACTTGAGAAGAGAAAGGCACCTGGAAAGCAGCTTGATTTTTTTTCAGTCAATTTTTATAAGGAACTCTCAAAGAGGGCTTTGAAATGGGTTTAGGAAGGGCCAACTGTGTGGCAGAAGCATGTAAGCTGGGAGTGTGAATAACTTGCTCAGAAATTACTCATGAAATTAGACTCTATTAGTTTCCAGTTCCACTAAGTAGAAACAAATGTTGAGTGTTGTGTGATTATGGAGTATTTCTGGAAATGCCTGATTTTGTGGTTCAGTTTATAGCATCCATCCCAGGAAGGTAGTTTGGGATGCAGGGTTCCCTGGTGCTTGAGGAGCAGGCATTCAGACTCCACAAGAGCCCTTTTGAAAACCAAAAATTTTTCTCAAAAATTTTCAGGAAGACAAAGCTTTGCTTCAAAACCTAAGGTTCTTTATATGTGAACAAAAATGAAGTCATGATGAATTGAAAATACAAAGCAAAATGGCTGAAAAGGTTCAAAAAGACCAATAACTACAGTAAATGTTAATGTCTTCAATTCACCTATTAAAAGGCGGAGACTCTCATATAGGTATTTATGAAGCCCAGCTATGCATGCTGACAAGAGGTAAAAGCATCTCAAGAGCTCCCTCAGGGTTGGAGTTCCTGCCTGTCAACTCCTCCCCATTCCAAGTGACCTCACCTGTCCTGATACTCCCAGCCTTTAATCCTCAGGGCTTGCCATTGGGCCCCCTGCTCCCTGGGTAGCTTAGGAGCATCTTTTGGTTACTCCAGATGGGATGGGTTGGTTATTGCAATCCCTTGTCAATCACCTCCTCTCTGCAAGTCAGGAAGATGCTCATTCCTCAGTTATCTCACCTTGCAGGAGGAGGTAACTGGCTACACAGCTGCTGCTTTCAGAGACTCTGAGAGCAGCTGCACACAACCCTCTGGGGGGTTGCAGCCCCTCCCTGCGTCTCCTGTCCCCAAGTTCCTGGAGCCCGTGTACGGACAACACAAAGTAAGTGACTGAGGCAAACATCTCAGTCAGTGGAGGTTTATTATGCCAAAGACTGAGGACATGACTGGGAAAAACACAAGCCACAGATGCATCTGTGACTGTTTTCTCCACAGAGGGATTTGGGAACGTCAGTATTTAAGGGGTGAGGCACACGGAAAGAGGAGGAGGGAATGGGCAGGGAGGCAAATGGTTACGTTCTTGTGAGGCTCAGGAAAGCTACATTTCACATAAGATAAGGGGAATGTTTGAAAAGAAAAAGGAAGAAAAGGAAGAATCAGTTATGTCCCTGTCCCTCCCAGGTAGAAGAATGATGGAACTTGTCTTGTCTCTGTACCTGGACAGACAAACTTGTAATCAACATTATTAGTGTGGAATGACAGACTTTAGCTTTAGGAGCTAGGCGTAGCCTGCAGAGCTAAAGTTACAATTTTCATCTTCTAGTTTATGAAAGTCCAGCAAGGAATGTCCTTATGAATGACCTTTGGGGCAGTTCTTGTGGAGGCCAGAGGCGTTTTACCTCTCCTTGGGGGATCTGGGTAATGTACATTATCAGGAACAACTGTTCATTTGGAATGGGGTGTTGCGTGACTCACCCTCCAGGCTTGACCTTCCCTTTCGCATAAAGAGTTTGCAGGGGATTGGTGGTCCTGAGATTTTTTTTTCCTTTCCAGTACACAGAGCATAGTATCAGGGCTGAGCCCTGTTTTAAGTGTCTTTGGCCCATTCTCTGCTGGATCTATATGCAAGACTCTGAACTTCCCTTGAAATAAAGGGAGCGTGATCAGCGAAAGGAGTCATCAGAGTCAGATTGTTAGCTGGAGCTGTCTGGGCCAACAATCCCTTTCTACAAATGGGAAAACTGAGGCCCAAAGAGGGAGAGTGATTTGTTTAAAGACACACAGCATGTTAATGTAACCCCAAATGTAGTCATCGAAATACTGACTTCATAAACTCTGCAATGAGTGGGTACACTCTAAACACATATTTTAAATTTTTTTCTTTACTTTTTTTTGACACTATCTTTAGCTTAAAAGTTTTCTTACCAAAATATATTTAGTCTATAATGAAACTTTGTCATTTGCCATAAATTGAAGTTGACCCATAATATGAAATGGAATGGAAAAATGTTTTTAGTTAGAAATTGTTGTCATTCTAAACTATGAGTTTGAGGCCTGTTCTGTCTCTGTTAAAAAGGGAGATTTGCAAGTGTTAACAAGGTGTTAAAGACTTAGCAGCACCTCCCTGAGACCTTCTCCTTTGCATAATCAGACAGATAGCAAGAGAAATGAAAAAGGAGGGACCTTTCTCTCCCTGCCACTCCATGTTATTTACTGTGCTTCTGGACACATCTCCTCAAACAATGCTGGGGACTTTGTCTCAGGTGTACTAGGGGCCTCACAGGGCTTGTCCTAACCCCCTCCCAAGTCTCTGCCCCATCTGCAAAATGGGATAATAATATCTACTGCCAAGGGATGTTGGAAGCCATGAAATTAAATTAGGTAATATGGCTTATTCCATGGCTGGTGAAGGCTGCTCTCTGCTACCAAGATGGAGCCTTGTGCTATGTCCTCACCTGGCAAAGGTGGAAAGCACCAACGCTGTGTCCTCACATGGCAGAAGAGATGGAAAGGCCCAGAAGTTCCCTGAAGCCTGTTTTATGAGGGCATTAATCCCATCATGAGAGCAGAGTCTTCACATTCTTTCTAATCACCTCCCGAAGGCCCCACCTCCTAATACAATACCATCACCTTGGGCTTTAAGTTCCAACATATAAATTGTGGAGGGACACGAACATTCAACACAGCAGTGGGCTTGTCGTGGCAGCCTCCCCACCTGCCTGCCTACTCCCCTGCAGGCTCCGTCGCCCGCAGCATGCACTGTAGGTGCCACGCACACAGCCATGGCTGGAGAGCCCTGTGGGGCCACCCCGTGCAACCTGCTCCTGTTGCAGGTGGGAAGATTGGGGCTGGAGACAGGGCTCTTCCTTCACACCCTTGGGAACAGCGTCATAGCCAGGAGCTTGGCAGGGCTCTGAGAACATATCTGAGATGGGGAATGGGGGAGTGAGGGGAGAAAACCTCACTGACACATCAAAATGAATAAAGGTTTAATTAAATGCCCACAGAACATAACATTAGTCAACTAGTCAAAAGCATCTCAACTCCTCACTTGTATAGTTACATATAAATTTTATTTAATGAGGCATGTGGGTGCCTTTTAATGTGTCTGATGTGACATGGTATGGAAATGCCAAACCAGCACCTGGTACAGAAGTCTTAAAATAGCCCCGACCAAAAAAAGGATGAGTTGGCCAAAGAGCCCTCATTCATTCATTCAAAGAGCACCAATGAGTCTGTGAAGCTGGCAGAGCCCAGGTGAGGGGCCCCTGACCCTTCCCCTGGCCCTCACTTGTTGGTGTCCTGTCCGGTACCTGATCTCTCCCTCCATTTCCCCCGGGGCAGGGTCCCTCTTTGCATACATGGGGAAACTGAGGCCCAGAGAGGGCCAGGCAGGCCTGAAGTCACGTAGAGATTCAGCTGGTGGCAGAGCAGGGATTAGCATCCAGACGGCCCCAGCATGCCCCTCCTGCAAGCAGCAAGCTGGCACGCCCAGGGACCACCCCTGGCTCCTCATGGATATTCGCACGGCTGACCCAGGGCCTCCCCTTCCAGAAGTCTGCAAGGAAACTCATCATGGATTCATGTGGCACCTACTGTATTTCTAATTAAGAGAACACAATTATTCTAATTTTAACTCACTCTTTACTACTGCCGTCCCCCTTCCCTTCCCCTTCATTTCTTTAAGGGATGTTTTTGCCTCCTATAAGCATGGAGCAGCCCTGGCTTTCTTGCCTGCCGATTGGGATGAGTCATCTGTTGGAGGTTTCTTTTTAGTGTGAGTGTTGCTTATCCTGGGCCCTTGACAGACACTCCCCCATTAAGCAAAGATCACCCACTCACGACCATGTGAGCCGGGCAAGAGGCAGGAGGGCTCAGCCCCGTTGACCGAGACCCTTAGCATAAAATCCTGCCACCTCCCCAGACCTGCCAGGCCCTGTCCTGTGACTGACTCATCTGCCCCAACTCTCCCCTCCACAACCTAGGGCTGCCAGATCAAACACAGGGCTCCCAGTTACACTGGAATTTCAGATAAACAATGAATGACTTTTAGAGCAACTTCTGGGACATACTTGCACTAAGATAGTCATTTGTTCACTGCTGCAGAAAGAGTTTTTCCTGAGCACCAGATGGAAGGAGGGTCCCCTGCATCCTCTATCCTATGACCTTGTTTTATGATTCTCCTGGCACTTAGCACAGCCTCTGACACAATCTTATGTACTGCCTTTCCACGCCCCCACTAGAATGCCATCTCCGTGTGAGAAGCCAAGTCTGCCGTGCAGAGGCAGGTGCATGGCAGGTGTTGAACACACGGTTGTCCAATGCTGTCTAATATGTACAAGTGCCCCTGCAAGAGAGGTTTTGATGTGGCCACCCTGCAGCCAAGGAAACTGAGGCTCAGAGAGCTGAGTGACCTACCTGAGGTCTCCAGCTGGCCCTTCCTACGCTGTGCTGTGTTGTGTGCACGTGAGCAGTTGTAGTCACTACACCTTAGTATCATGGGCTGGGGTGGGAGGGAGAAAGCACAGGAAGGGGTAGTTTCTGGCAGCAGATGAAACTGGGCTGCAGAGGGGTCTCCGAGAGCACAAGGCCAAGGACAGGAGCCAGGGTTTCCCCGCAGGTGGTCCATGTACCACTGCAGAGGTACAATGTCACGGGATGGCCCGTGGACACCACTTTTCTAAGGTTAATGGTTACGGGTTTGTTTCAATGTGAATTAATTAGAAAAAATTTTTGACAAATCGGAAAACTTGTGGTTTTGTGTATATGATTGCTTAAGACAAAGCCAAGCTCAAAATAAATCAAGTTAAAAGAAAAGATTAAAAAGAAGACAGAATATCCATGAATGTAGTAGATGCCAGAGAGATGATGATAATTTTGATAGTAATAATAACATTAGCAGCATTAACAGTAATAATGATGGCAGCTCTTCTTGATCAAGTAGGGTCTCTCCACCCGCCAGACATTCTTCCAAGTGTTTTCCATTAATTAACTCATTGAATCCTCCAATCACCCCAAATGATGGAACAGCTAGTGTTGCCTCCATTTCATAGGTGAAGAAACAGGCACAGAGAGGTCAGGCAACTTGCTCGCAGTCACAGAGCTTATGAGAAGCAGAGCCAGGATTGGAACACAGGCTTCTGGCTCCCACAGATAAAGAACAGTGGCCTGGTCCAGGCCTTCCCTTTACTCACTTTAATGTCTACGACAGACCTGCAGAAGGCCCACCCTGGCCGCACAGCCTCAACACTCTCCTGACCTCAGCCTTGCCCTCCCTGCCACCACTGCCACTGGGCACATGCACAGGTCCTGGCCTTCTGCCTGCTCATCTTTGCACATGCTCTTCCTCTTCTGGGAACACCGCCCTGTTTCCCTCTTACTACTTCTTCAAGATGCCTGAGCCCTCCCCGATCCAGGATGCCTCTTCCAGGGAGTCCTCCCTGATCATCCTCTCCTCTCCACCTGAGTGGGGCCTTGTCTGAGCTTCCTCAGGACTGTCCCCACTCTGGCCCTAGTGTGCACCTGAGCTGTCTCCAGACTGGACAGCGAGCTCTGGGAGGGAAGGGATGGGTTGGAGGCCTCTGGGGTCCCAGACCCAGTGAGGTTAGTGCAGGATTGTGAGGACCGCCCTCCCACCAGCAGGGAACCTCAGCTGCTTTCATTCTTTCTGTCCTCAGAGCAGCTGTGGTCCCTTTCCCAGGCTATCCCTGTCCAACCACAGTTGACACCTCTGATGTGGACTGGCGCAGAGACAGGCACAGAGTTGGGATGGCTGATTCCGGGAGGGGCTTGCAGGGAGTAAATCCAAGTTGGGATTTTGCCTCAATGACTCTCCAGACCCGCCCAGAGGAAAGTCCGTGCCCGCACCTAGGAGGCCTTGCTAGGGAAATCGTCGGCAAGCCCAGGGTTGTCTGCACCAGGCTGTTCATGTCAGCGTTGCTTATGACACCAAAACATTGGGAACAAGCCACGTGCCCATTCCCTGGAGACAGGTAAGTCAGCGGTGCTGCACGTGCACGCACAGCCGCCTCTGCACTCCCTCTGTCCAGCCTGCAGCCCTGAGTACTGTGCCTGCTGCCTGCAGCGCTCTCCCCGCCCCTCCTCGCTGGGGTAGCCACCACTCACTCTTCCAATGCCAGCCCAGTCATGGCCTCCCTGAGAGACCCTCCCTGACCAGGTCATATCCCTCAGTTACACGGGACTTCCAGGAACTTGTCACATTGGCAATGCTCTGTGTACAGTGTGGTTCTCAATTTATCTTTTCTCCTGATTGGATTATAATTGTTTTATTCCCCAGTGTAAACCCAGAACCTAGCACAGTGCCTGGCACACAGGAAGCACTTAATATTTGTTGAATCGCTGTATAATGAGTGAGTCATGGACATAGACCTGTACTAACCAACATGGCAAGATGCCCTGATGTATTTACATGTATGAAGAACATAGGTGACAAAGTCCCTTTACCTTATTGACATTTCTGTAAGGAAAAGTTGTTTCTTTGTGAATGTGTATAGGGAAAAACTCTTGGGAGAAAGAACCGCAAATGAAAGTGGAGTTAGCAAGCAGGAAAGGGGCTACAGGTGATGTCTCTTTTCTTCTTGCTTATCTGTATTTTCTACTTCAATTAACTCAGATTACTCTGAGATTAGAAAAGTGCGTAGAAGTCCCCGGGGGTCTTGTTGAGATGCAGGTTCTGATTGGCAGGTCTGGGGTGAGCCGAGAGCCTGCCTTCCTAATGAGGTCCTGGGAGTGGCCACTGTGATCTGAGGGCCCCCTGTGCTGTGCATGGAGGAGGAAGAGGAGAGAGTTAATGGAGGAGGATGGGCAGGGGAGGGAACTTTCCCTGCCTCCTCCAGCAGTACCAGGGTGCAGTTCTGCCAGGAAGCCAATGGGCCCACCCAGAGACGCCAAAATCTATTACCGAAAACTGGGCCCTTGTCCAGGAGGCCAAATCGGAAGAACAAGGACAAGTCTTTTGGGGATGGGGAAAAAGATTTATTACTTTTGTCGACAAATGGAGGAAAAAGCAGAGTATCCTCTCAAGGTCCAATTTTTTCCTCCATATAGGCAAAATACAGAGCTTCTACAGGGACGATTCTCAGCTTCAGGCAATTCCTGTGTTAACTATTCTAATTGTCCCATGTCTGCAAAGACAAAGCTCTGAACTCCCCAGCTCCCCACTTGGGGGGCTGTTGCCACCTGGGAGTTTTAACAAAAGACTTAACCTACTCCAGGGATGCAGGCCAGGCTGCAGTTCCAAAAAGATTCGGACAAGTTTTTAAAAGACAGAAAATCTTTTTTTTTTTTTTCTTTCCAGGCCATTCCCTTTTACACAACTGTATCAATAATTACTTTAAATGTCAATGGTTAAAATACAGGAAAAAGATTGTCAGAGTGCATCAAAAAACAACACCTGACTTCAGGTTGTCTACCAGGAACCCATCTTAAAAACAAAGACACGTCAGATGAAAGTAAAGGGATGGAGAAAATACATGATGCTAACACTAATCAAAGAAAGCAGGATCACAGCAGAGTGCAAAGCAAGAACAGGGACCAGGAATTCATGACGGAGCATTCCCTGACACTAAAGGAGTCAGAGTGTCTGACAGTGACGAGTCAGCATAGGTTCACCGGGTGTAACAATGCGCCTCTGCTGGGGACGTGGGCAGTGGAGGAGGCTGTGTGTTTGGGGGGGATGCTGGAACTCTGCACTTTCACACAGCTCAATTTTGCTGTGCACCTGTAACTGCTCTAAAGAAATAAAGTCTGTTTGTTTAAAAAAGTGTATGTGCCCACAAAATGACACTTTGTGACCACCAAAGCAAAGGAATGGAAACATCAGTGGTAACATTTTCAAGGAA
>CAUYSK010045757.1:0-10202 GCA_963575035.1 Avahi laniger
GAAGAAAAATGCATATCCTCTTGGTGGGAATGTAGACTAGTACAGCCATTATGGAAAACAGTGTGGAGTTTCCTCAAAAAATTAAAAATTTGATTTTTAATTACTGAATTACTGAAATATGATTCAGTAATTCCACTGCTGGCTGTATATCCCAAGGAAAAAAAGTTGGCATATCAAAGTTTTACCTACACCCCTATGTTTATTGCAGCACTATTCACGATAGCCAAAATAGGGAGTCAACATATATGTCTATCAATGGATGAATAAGTAAAGAAAATGTGTTATATATACACAATGAAATATTATTCAGCCATAAAAAATAATCAGATTCTATCATTTGCAGCACATGGGTGGAACTGGAGGTCATTATGTTAAGTGAAACAAGGCAGGCACAGAAAGACAAATATTGCATGTTCTCATTCATATGTGAGAACTGAAAAAGTGGATTTCATGATTATAGACAATAGACTGTTGGTTACTGGGAACCAGGAGGGGTACAAGGGAAGAGGTATGAATAGGGGCTGATTAATGGTTACAAACAGGGTGACTGTAGTTAACATTAATCTAGTGTACATTTCAAAATGGCTAGAGGAGAATAATTTGAATGTTCCAGCATAAAGAAGAGAGAAATATTTATGGTGATGGATATCCCAGTTTCCTGATTTCATCTTTACACACTATATGAATGTATCAAATTATCACATATACCTAGAAAATATGTACATCTATTATATGTCAATAAAAAAGAAATTTAGAGTATTTTTATTAATAGAATATTGAGTACTGATGTTCTTATTTCCATAAGAGAATATATTCCATATTTGAACTTTTTACATTGTTTGAATTTTTAATACAGATCTTTAAAGTTTTTAAACAAAAATTAATGTATTTAAATTCTACTTCTAGCAAAGACTGTGACCAAAATCTCTACTCCTTAGAAGTTATGAATAAATTGTAACTAAAAGTACTATATATGTGCATATATATACAAAAGTTTGCAATGAACAAATAAAAATATTAGCATTAAAGGTAGAGAAAAAGCAATTAAGAGCACAAATTAATACTGTTCATCTAGGAGGTTATTATCAAATTCAAAAATAGGCTACAATGCCCAAGGACTTGAGTATTAATGCCCATGCAGAGACAACAGGTAAGATTTGTGGGACAATTAAGACATGAAGTTGCAACTAAGACTGCTTCACAAATCTAGTGCCCTGTGGTTTTTCACCTTTGGTGATAAAGGTGTACCAAAGTGCTTCCAGTGAGCTAACATGGATCAAGTTATCATATCTCTCTGCTTAGTTCTTTGGGTAGAAACAGAAATATTTTATGAAAGTTCAAAACCAAAGGTGTGTTATGTATACATGGGTTTGAAGTCTGAGTCTAACCTACTTGTTTATATATGTGATTCTTACGAATGTAAATCCTGAAATAAAAACATAAGTATTAAAATTGGTACTAGGGTCATATGGATAGATATATAGACAAGATGGAATGAAATCAAAAGTCCATAAATAAACCCTTACCATTAAGATCAATTGATTTTTGACAATGGTATACTGTATTATGCAAGGTTCTCCAGAGAAACAGACCCAATAGGATACATATATGTATGTGTATGTGTGTGTGTATCTCTCTCTATGTGTGTGTGTGTGTATATATATAGAAAGAGAGAGAGAGAGACAGACAGACAGAGAGAAATAAATTTATTTTAAGAAATTGGCTCATGTAATTATGTAGACTTGGAAATTCCAAAATCTATAGGGTAGGCCAGCAGGTTGCAGAATTGGATAAGAGTCGCAATTGAAGTCCAAAGGTAGTCTGTTGGCAGAATTCCTTCTTGTTCAGAGAGGTCAGTCTTTGTTCAAGGCCTTCAATTGATTGGATGAGGCTCACCCACATTATGGGGGATAATTAGCTTTACTTAAAGTCCGGCAATTTACATGTTAATTTCATCCAAAAAATGCCTTTATAGAAACATCCAGCATAATATTTGATAAAATATCAGGGCACTGTGGCCCAGCCAAATTGACACATAAAATTAACAATCACAGGTGCCAAGACAATTCAAGAGGCAAAAATTGTCTTTTCATCAAATAGTCTTAGAAAAACTGAATATCCACAGGCAAAAGAATGAAGTCAAATCTCCTCCTTAAACCATACACAAAAATGAATTGAAAATGAATCATAGACTTAATGTAAGAGCTGAAACTATAAAACTACTAGAAGAAGACACAAGAGTAAATCTTCATGATGTATTAAATTTGACACCAAACACACAAGTGACAAAAGAAAAAATAGATCAACTGGCCTACATCAAAATTTTTAAAAAATTGCTGCAAATGATACCATCAAGACAGTGAGAGGAAAACCTACTGGATGGGAAAAATATATTTGAAAATCATTTATCCGATAAGGAACTGATATCCAGAAAATATACTCTTACTCTAATATAAACTCTTGCAACTCAATCATGAAAAGACAACACAATTTAAAAGTGAACAAAAGATCTGAATAGACATATTTCCAGAAATAATATAGAAAAGTCTAGTAAGCACATTAAAAATCTTGACATCATTATCTATTAAGGAAATACAAATCAAAATCACAATGAGATACAACTTCACACCCACTGGAATAGCTATAATCAAGAAAACATCATAATAAGAGTTGATGAGGATCTGGAGAAATTGAAACCCTTGGACACTGCTGGTGGAAGCGTAAAATGCTGCAAACACTGGGGAAAACACTCGTGTCCACAAAATGCTAAGCATAGATTTACCATGTGATGCAATTCCACTTCTGGGTATATATGTAAGGAAAAATGAAAACATACATGCACACAAAAACTTGTCCATGAATGTTCATAGTAGCATTATTCAGAATATTCCAAAAATAGAAACAACGCAAATGTCCATCAGCTGAAGAAAGAATAAACAAAATGTGATGCATCTATAAAGTGGAATATTTTTGGCAATAAAAATGAATACTGATAGATTCTACAATATAAATGAACCTTTAACACATTATACTAAGTGAATGAAGCCAGTCAAAAAAGAACACATATTGTATGCTCCCATTTATGTAAAATGTCCAGAATAGGCAAATACATAGAGACAGAAAGTAGATTACTGGTTGCTTGGGGGAAGGGATGAGTGAGGACTGACCTCTAATGGGTACAGCATTTCTTTTGGGGGTAAGAAAATGTTTTAAATTTAGATTGTGGTGATGGTTGAAGAACTCTGTGGATATACTAAAGCCATTGAATTGTACACTTTAAAAGAATAAATTTTATGGTATATGAACTATATCTCAATATAGATGTTAAAAAAATTGTTCCTGGAGCAGTGGTACTCCTGACACGTCTGAAAAAAGTAAATGTAAAACTAGTCTGGAGAAACATTCCAATTACTCTTTTAGTTATTTTAAAGGATACCCTAACTTATTGGTGATTATAGCCATGATCTATGCTACACAAAATGCCTATGGAGTAAATAATTGCTTTGGAAGATAAGATCATAATCAAGTATTAAAAAAATAAGGAAATGATCCATCTAAGACACAGTGAGCAAATATAAGAAAGAGGGTAATAGAATAATCTGAAACAGACAATAAAATAATTTATTTAATGTAGTTAAAGCCATATATGAATAGAATCTGGCTGGGCGCAGTTGCTCACACCTGTAATCCCAGCAATTTGGGAGGCCAACATGGGAGAATCACTTGTGGCCAGCAGTTCAAGACCAGCCTGAGTATCATAGGGAGCCCTCATTTCTACAAAAAATAAGAAAAATTAGCCTGGCATGGTGGTACATTCCTGTAGTTTCAGCTACTAGGGAGGTCGAGGCAGAAGGATCACATAAGCCCAAGAGTTGGAGGTTACAGTGAGCTATGATTGGGCCACAGTCCAGCCTTGTCAATGACTGAGCCAGACCCGATCCTGTTTCTCAAAAAAAAAAAAAAAAAAAATAGAATCCACAAAGAAAGAATTAGGCACTATGAAAAAGAGAGCAGGCTAATTTGGAAAAAAATCATCACTTAGACATTCTAGACATTAAAAGATAGTCAGTGAACTAGCAGATTAAATAAAACTGAAGAGAGAACTTTGAATTGTTTGGCGGTGAAATTTCCCAGAATGTAGTCCAGAGAGAAGCAAAGATTAAACATATGAAAGAAAGACTAAGACAGGAAAGATAAAAGAGAAAATCCAACATACATATTACTATGAGCTATCAAAGTAGAATAAGAAGGGGATGATATTTGAAATGATAATGATTAAAATATTTTTTAGATCAAGGAAAAGTATAAATTCTTACAGTCCAGAAGCAAAATAATTTCCAATCAGGATAAATAAAAATAAATTCGTACCAATCATATCTAATTGAAACTGCCAAACATTAGTTTTTTTTTTTTTGAGACATAGTCTCACTTGTGTTGCCCGGGCTAGAGTGAGTGCCGTGGCGTCAGCCTAGCTCACAGCAACCTCAGACTCCTGGGCTCAAGCGATCCTCCTGCCTCAGCCTCCCTAGTAGCTGGGACTACAGGCATGCACCACCATGCCCGGCTAATTTTTCTATATATATTTAGTTGTCCAATTAATTTCTTTCTATTTTTAGTAGAGATGGGGTCTCGCTCTTGCTCAGGCTGGTTTCAAACTCCTGAGCTCAAATAATCCGCCCACCTTGGCCTCCCAGAGAGCTAGGATTACAGGCATGAGCCACCGCGCCCGGCCCAAACATTAGTTTTTTAAAAAAGAAAAATCTTAAAGACAACCAAGAGAGTAGACAACCAGGATGGAGGAAGAAAAGGTGGAGGGAAGAGAGAGAGAGAGAGAGAGAGAGAGAGAGAGAGAGAGAGAGAGAGAGAGAGAATGAAAAAGTACATATAAATATTTGGACTGTAGCAGATCTCTCAAAAGCAACAAAAAAGTTCAGAAAATAAAGAATAAATAATATCCTCTAAATGCTTAGAGAAAATAACTATGTTCTAGAGTTCTATACCCTATTAAATAATTTTTTAAGAGTAAGGGGGTATAGGGAGATATGTTCAGATAGAGAGGGCTTTTTGCTTGTTGGATTTTTAAATCACTTAGAGAACCCCCATCATTTAAATTACCACTCAAGAATTTACTGTAGGAAGAAAAATATTATACTCAGAAGACAGGACCAGGATTCATAAATGGATGGTAAGAATGAATGTTGTTAAATATGTGGTAAACATAAATTAAATTACTATAAAAATAATGGCTAAGCATGTGTGATTCAAAAATAAAACATAACTAAAATATTAGATATGAATTACATGGAAAGTGATTGTAAGTTATTTTATTTTTATGGAATAGGAGTATAAAGATATTGATTAATATTAGACTTTGTCAGGTTAGGTTATACATATTAGAAATTTAAAATAATGTAAAATAATGTATAACTTCCAATAATTTAGAAGATAAATGGAGTAAATACATTTGATCTGCCCAAGTTGAAGACAGAAAAGATTTAAAAAAGATAAAACTGAAAGTATAGTGACAGAAATAAAATACTAAGAGTCACAGTATGAGGAAATGGAATAAATGTGAACATTTAAAAAATGAGAATTTTTTTATTAGATTGCAAATTTCCAGATATATACTATTTCAAAAAGCACATGTAAAACATAGTAACATGTTAAATTTGAAAGTAACAGGAAGAAAAATGATATACCTGACAAATAACAGCCACAAGAATCTGAAGTTTAAGGGAGAAAACATTACAGTATTAAGGTTAAAGAGGGTCGTTGCATGATGATAAATTTAAAAAAACTAGGAGGATACAATATAACAAGAAAAAAGATACAGAAATTAATTTTCCTATTATTTATGCATGTATAATTCTCAAAAGGTCTAAAACCAGATTAGTCTTACTTGAATAAACTTCTTCTTATTCTTTAACATTTCTCCTTGAAAGTTTAGAACACATTTCTTTCACTAAGCTTTCCAGTATTGATTTTTTCCCAACCCTTTCTACCTCCTCCTTTGCTATTACATGGTGTATTGTATATTGAGTTAGATGGGAAACCTCACAGGAGCCTTGTCTTTTATGTGTTTGTAAGTGCCATGTACCCTTACAACTATTATAAATAAATAATCATCACCATCTTGGGATGAAAATAAAACATAAAAATGTCAACCTTTCAAACAAAAATGAGTTACTTTCCTCTCTTTAACTTTTACCTTAGAGATGCATTCTTATAAAATTCTAGAAACTTTTCCAACAAGTATAGGGTTTGAGTTAAAAAAGAAAAATCCTGATGCTGTGTCAGCCTAGGGTAAACAATCATCCTGGTTTCCTTGGTTTAGCACTGAAAGTCCTGTATCCTAGGAAAGCCCCAGTCCTAGGCAATCAAGGATAGCTGGTTGCCCAATAATATCCCTCTTCTTTTAAGACATCTAATGCACATATATGTTATACCTTTTATTGTAAATTACATCTAAATAAGTGTTCAGGCAAAAGACAAAAATTTAATATCCACAATGGAGAAAATATTAATTTTCTTAATCAGAGTTCTATATTTCTATTGTTAAAAAAAGGGTAAATGTCTAGTGTTATGTAGCCTACATAGCTCTTTCAAATTTTACAACACATAGGACCATCTTGTTAGGTTAAAAATTTCCAAAAAGGTGGAAAATGACTTTTCCTTTAATATTTGTTATGACAAGTATCTGATATTCCTGGAATTTTCATTAAGTATCATACAGAAAGTCATAATTATCAGACACCAAAGTTATCTGATAAGTTTGAAAAAAAAAAGGAAGGAGTTATGAAGCCAAACACCACTTTTTAAGAAGAACATTTCAAAAATCTTGTATAACCTTCCATTTGCCTATATTGAAAATCTAATTTTTTAGCCAAGGAAATGGTAAAAATAGATTATGGAATTTATAGGCAAATAGAAAATATGTATTTAAATTATGATAAACTTCCATAAGCAAGTAATAAAAAGTTCTCTACTATCTGAATTATAAAAAAGTATATTTTCCATATTTGATAACTCGTGAGGTATAAATTTCTCTTTTGATCAAAATGGTTTGGGGAGATTAATACTACTTTCTGAAAAATGTCTGTCCATTCAGAAAACTATATACTAAATGGTCTGCATTTCCAAAGAGGAGTAATGCATGATCCAACATTTAAGGGGCTCATATTTTATCAGAAGTGAAAAGAAACCAATGAGTTTATTAAAGTAGAATACAATACAATTGTATATAGAAGGTTCCATCATTGTGATGGGAAAGAAGTTCAGGTATAAAGCAAACACTTTACAAACATCATATAGCATACTTTCTATTAGAAAAAAGAGTCAATGAACATGTCACAAGTAAATGAAATATATTAATCAAAGATGGCAGCAACTGTTATCAAAGAAATAAATAAGTAATATGACAGAGGCAACTAGAGGGAGTTGAGGAATGCATAGGAGTTGTTCAAGCAGGTGGGTGGGTCTGGACAAGGGCATCCCAAGGTAAGGTCTTTTTAAGCTGCCTGATTCCCTTCTACAACACACTGCTGGCACTTCACTTAAATGGTCACTAACATCCTTGCACTTTTCTTAGTAACTGTCCTGAAAGGACAAATACTAACCATTACACACACCACATTTTATTTCCAATCTGTCACTCTTTTGACCTCACAATTTCCCCACGTTTATTGCCTCATCACACTTGTTTAATACCTTTTTCCTTTTTTTCTTTTTTTGACTCCACCCGTAAAGGGAATCAGAAGGTAGGAGACAAGTATCAAACTAGAAGGCCAAATCTTCTATGACTTTCAGGGTAACACATGTAGGAACAGGAAGCGATAAATCCAATCAAGAATAAAGCCAGAGGGAGGTGAAGGGAAGGGAAGGAAAAGAAAGAAAAGCAAAGGGAGGGGAGCAAAGGAAAAGGGAAAGGAGGGAACAGGAGGGAAGGGAACTTAGAACAAGGAAAGAAGGTACAGATATTTTGCCATTAACAGGAATGAAACAAGAAAATTTCTGCCTCATTGGATACAAGTATGGGAGTGAGCCAGCCTTAGGTAAAGGCCCAGCATTGTTAGAAACTCACCGGGACTGGTTCTTGGTTCTATAGGAATTGGGAATTGTAAAATGATGAACCTAAGCACCCTTTACCACTAGAATTCTCTATCAATGCAGACCTGTGCTTTCTACACTCTTCCTCGTTAAGCCCAGCCCTCTGTAGTTTTGATCCAACACATTTATTATCCGTCCCAACAACTAAAAATGGAAAGTTGGAGTGCACAGTGCATGAGCATGAGGGCTTATACTCCTTCTGCCATAAATACCTGGTTTAGTGCCAAGACCTGAAGAGAATGATCATCTTTCACCTTAGCCATGCTCTGGCTATACCTTGGTCTTACATTGAGCAATGTCCGTTATCAGCATTTGCTTTGACAGAGGACTTCAGCAGGTTATAACAATATTAACAATAATTCTAAAATTATTATATTTCAAGATATTGCTGTCTTTGTTATAAAAAAATGGCGTTACTTGAATAGAAGTGCTCAATGATTCACAATCTCACTGATGTTTTGATACTTTTTCACCTTCTTCACTGTTATTGTCTTAGTTTATAGGGTATGTAGGTGAGCAATTCGTTTGGAGATTGTTATTTCCCTCACATACTTTAAAAGACAGCAAAATAATATGTTTAAAATGAGATATCTTGGTTTGGTGCCCAATTATCCGTTCCTTTCTTTTAGTGTTACACTAATTAGCTCAGCACTATCATCCAACTGTCAGAACATACTTAATTCAATTAATTTCATCTCCGCCCAACACCCTTCCATAAGAGTGAACAATAGCTTATTGTTTTCTTTTCATCAATAATTTGTCATCGTGACTGCTCTATATTCAAATGTAACATTCCTCATCTTGGAAGATAAAAAATATTCTGTACACATATTCAGATATGCAAATACCATTTTGCCTATAAATTTTAGCAAAAAATGTACTCACTTTAGTAATAAAATATTTCTAGTTATATAATGAATAATTTTTATTTTATAACTTTGTGTCTTCAGAAATATTTCATTTTGAATTTCTAAATGAAGGAGGACAGTTTAGGTATATAAGATTTTCTTCCATATAATCTAAAAATTATTTTAATACATTTTCACTGGGCATTTAATATTATAACTATTTGCCCTGAATATTTCTTTGTATGATATTTAAAAATGACATATGACTAACTTGTAACATGACAGCTTAGTAGCCAATTAAATTTTGAAAGTTGGCACTCCTTTAAAAGTAGAAGAAACAGATATACAAGAAACATTTTATACTAAGGAATTATGTGTGGGATGTATTTAAGAATGTATAAACTTATTCCTCTGAATGCAATTTTACTTCTAAGTGTTGGAAAATTATTAATATATCTATGTAAAAAGAGATTCATACTTGAAAATACTATCAAATTTTTCCACTGCTTGGTATGAAGTGTGTTCCCAAATGAGGCCTAATTCTCTTAGTGCATGTGTATAAAGACCTTTGCCAGGAAGATAAGGAGATAAGATGACTAAGATGACTAAGATGACTAATATTTAGGTCCAGAAAGGAACGGGGTTTGTTAATCTCCTAAATGCTCTTTCTCTGTGTTTGCATGATTCTTGTCTTTTCTTGGTTGATATAAATGTGCACCCAGGATTGGTTTCATGTAAGGGAAATGCAGAAGTCTCCCTAGTTGTTGTTGTTTAAAAATATTATCTCAGGTCTAGGCTTAAAGCTCAAGAACTGGGAGAGTGGATCTATGTATATCAGTGGGAATAAAATTAAAGGCCATGAAAATGGGATAGACAAGATGGGAATGGTGAGAGGTAAGAAGAGCTCAGTGCACCTGAGATGAGGAGGCTGGTTGTCCTTAAATGGAGAACTTCACATCTGCTCTTGATTTTTACTTTTAAAATTAATGTGTAGCTTTTACAAATTTTGAAAAGATTTCCTCTTTCTAGATATTCATTAGGGTAAAAGTATATGCATAAATAAAATGCTATGTCTTCATGCCAAAAAAATTACAATATCCTGTCCTAAACTACAACTTCTTAAAGACAAATTGTAGAATTTTAGATTTGAATGATTTACCATTTCCTATTCCCAAATAAAGTGAATGTTATGGAGGATGGAAATAACTGATTAGCACTCTGGGTAGGTAGGAAAAAGCAAATCTAGAG
>CAUYSK010045758.1:0-10791 GCA_963575035.1 Avahi laniger
CGATTAATTTCTTTCTATTTATAGTAGAGACGGGGTCTCGCTCTTGCTCAGGCTGGTTTCAAACTCCTGAGCTCAAACAATCCGCCCGCCTCGGCCTCCCAGAGTGCTAGGATTACAGGCGTGAGCCACTGCGCCCGGCCTTGCATATAACTTTTGATTCCCTAAAAACTTAATAGCCTACTGTTGACCAGAAGCCTTACCAATAACATAAATAGGTGATTAGTACATAAGCAGACTATTAGTATTTACATATATTTTATGGATTCATGACATACCTACTAACTTTTTAATTTTTTTTCAATATTTCTAGCTACATAGTTCATCTGCAAGTTTTTTCAAGCTGTTGCAAGTCTCTAAAAAGTTTTCCAATATATTTATTGAAAAAAAAAAAAATGCATGTATAACCAGACCTACGAAAGTTCTAACCCGTGTTGTTCAAGGGCCAACTGTACTTCAAATGAGGAATTTTGGAGCTTCCTGTTTTGAAAAAAAACAATCTATGAAATAAGAATTTTATATATCAAACCTAGCATTAAAGAATGCAAACAGGTCATGAAGAGTCAGCAAAAAAGGAATTATTAGCTTTACAAAACATTCCTCTGATTTTTAAATGAGAAACAGTAAAAAAAATGGGATTTAAATGTACAGAATTACACCCACACTGGAAACACCAGAAGGTAACATGTAACTTAACCTCAGGATACCAGACAATTGTTTTGCTGACAGAATCCCAGGCCTTCACTCTCCCTTCAGCAGATCTTTCCCATCAACCCTGGCCCCCCACACACATCTTACCCTTCCCTTACCAAATAAGGCAGAAAGGCCTAGATTAGTAAGCACATGAAAAAAGGTGAGATCAAAAGTCACAGTATGAAAATCTCTTTGCAATTAAATAGGAGAAAAGTGAGAAAGATCATAAAAGATGGAAGGAAAAATATAAGAAAAAGGCAAATATCAAAAACGCCATAACTAAAACCCAAGAACTACTAAAAGATTCAATCAACCCAGAAAAGTAGACTGTTTATATGAGATTATGGTCCAGGCACTGTACTAGGTATTGGGAGGAACACCAAGAGGGAAGAAGAGCTGAACTACTTTCCCAAAAACTCATTCAGCCATGCTATAAAGACTAGTAAGTCAAACCATCACAGATTTAGATAGAGATGGTATTTCTAAACCTTCATGAAGAAGGTAACTTCTGAAGCAGAGTTCTGAAAGGTGACGTGGTTTAGCAAAAGGGAAACTGAACACTCCAGGCAAAGTGAATGGTGCTGGAATGTCTAAGAGGCAGGCAAAGCAAGTGCACTATCTGCTATCATAGCTGAAACGGAGAATGCCTGGGGAAGGAATGGAGAAGAAAGGAAAGTGTGAAATTAGGTTTTAAAATGTCTGTAATCATGCATTTTTAAGTGATTTAAGAGACAAGTGGGAGCCACTTCAAGGTTATAAGATAGTAACTTCAAAATAGCATTCCAGGGTATTCTTAGGTTAAAATTAATGAAGTGGGAAGACACTACAGATAGAGCGGCAATTTAGGGATCTGAAAAAAAGTACTCCTTTTACAAAAACAGTGGGCAAAAAGACTTACTACCAGAAATATCATAAACCAGACGGGAAGCACAAAGAGAAATGACAATCTCTGTGCTGGAATTCAGGCAATTTTCAGTTTTTCTCTTTATACTTCTGTGTGCTTTCTAGAATGGTTATAGTACTTTTCTATATTTGATAACAAAAATCATCATACAAAAAAAGAACAAACATAACGTGTATACATATATAGCCAAAGAATAATAAATGTTCATGTGCCTACCACCCAATTTAAGAAATGGAAAAATTAACCGTGAGTTTGAGGCTCCCCAATTGGTTACATATTCTTCCCGCCACCTTCCAGAGGTAACCAGTATCTTGAATTTTGTGAATATCATTCCCTTTTTCTCTGTAGTTTTATCATACACATGTATCCATGAATAATGTGTTATTTAGTTTTACCTAGTTTTGATTTGTATATAAATGGAATAATGGTTTATGTAGTATGCTGTGATTTGCTTTTATCAATCAATGTGATGTTTTTGAGATTAATCCAAGTTGATGAATATAGCTGTAGGTCATTCATTTCCATTGCTATATAACACTTTACTATAGGAATAAATCATAATTTTAAAATCCATTCTACTACAGTTAGAATGGGTTGTTTCCATTTTTCTATAAATCACAAAAATACTACTTTGAACATTTTTGAATACATCTTCTGGAACATTATGCATCAAGCCTTGGGCCAGGCGCGGTGGCTCACGCCTGTAATCCTCGCACTCTGGGAGGCCAACGCGGGCGGATCCTTTCAGCTCAGGAGTTGAGACCAGCCTGAGCAAGGGCTAGAGACCCCGTCTCTACTAAAAATAGAAAGAAATTAGCTGGCCAACTAAAAACATATAGAAAATATTAGCCAGGCATGGTGGCGCATGCCTGTAGTCCCAGTTACTCGGGAGGCTGAGGCAGAAGGATCGCTCGAGCCCAGGAGTTTGAGGTTGCTGTGAGCTAGGCTGACGCCACAGCACTCTAGCCTGGGCAACAGAGCGAGACTCTGTCTCAAAAAAAACATTATGCATCAAGTTTTCTACAAAGTATATCTACATGTAGAATTGCTAGGTGGTAGGTTATGTACAAGTTCAGTTTTACCAAGTAATGAAAAACTTTTTTTTTTTTTTTGAGACAGAGTCTCTCACTCTCTTGCCTGGCCCAGCTAATTTTTTCTATTTTTAGTTGTTTGGCCAATTTCTTCCTATTTTTAGTAGAGACGGGGTCGCGCTCTTGCTCAGGCTGGTCTCGAACTCCTGAGCTCAAAGGCTCCACCCGCCTCAGCCTCCCAGAGTGCTAGGATTACAGGCGTGAGCCACCACGCCCGGCCAACAAATTGTTTTCTTAAGTAGTGGTATCAGTTTATATTCCAACCAGCAATGCATGTAAAGTTCTCATTATTCCATCTTTTTGGTAACACTTAATTTCATTGTATTTTTAAAATTTCTACCAACCTAAAGGGTATGATTTAACTTACATTTTTTAGATTACTAATGAAGGTAAGTATCTTTCATATGCTTATGGGTTATTTGCATTTTCTATCTTCAGGTATGCCTATTTATAGCTTTGCCCATTTTTCTCTTGACTCATTCATCTTTTACTTATTTTTTACAGGAGTTCTTCTCTGGAGTTCTGTGCTGGATACTTTTGTTGGTTATATATATTGCAAATATTTTCTCTCAGTTTATAGACTTGTCTCTTTCCTCTCTTTATGGGGTCTTTTGATGAACAGAAGTTTTTGAATTTTCTGTACTAAATGTATCAACTTCTTAACTTTCTACTTGTCATGTTTTATTTACTTATTCTTTCCCTATTCTCTGAGGTCATGATATTCTCTCATATTTTCTTCTAAAACTTATAAAATTTTATCTTTCATATTTTAGTCCTTAATTCATCTGAAATTATTTTTGATACAGTATGAAGTAAGAATCTAATTTTCTTTTTCTTTTTCATGTGACTAACCAATTGTCTAAGCACCATTTATTGAAAAGTCCACTCTCTCTGTGATTCACAGGACAAAGAACAAGTTTCCAGTATGACTATTTCTGAACTGGTTTTGTCCCATTGGTTTATTTGTCATACTTTGTAGGTACTATATTGTCTTAATTATTATAGTTTTATAATACTTCTTGATATCTGATAAAGTATGGTGGTCATTAGTACTGTCTATTCTCCCTCTCAAAGATCATCATAAGATCACATTTCCAACCCCCTTGTTGTTCTGTGGGACGAGATGACAAGTTGTGAGCAGAAGTGACCTGCTGAGCATTTAATTGCCTGCACAAAACCAGCCAGAACTCTTTTTTACCCTCTGGCATAGCAGCTAAAAATATTGGATATGGTTGTGGCTTTGGCAGCTGAGATCCTCAGTGACTATAATCAGTAGTCACAGCGGTAGCTTCCCTACTAACCTGCAGTGGACAAGTAATATGAATGGGAAATAAATCTTTGATATATTTATTACTTAGATTTTAGGGTTGTTCCCACAACATAACTTAGCCTACTCTGACTGATATGTAGGGCAAGTCACTTACTTTGTTATTATTCTTCAGGAGTGTCCTATTTTTCACTATTTGTCAAATAAATTTCAGATCTGACTTTTCTCAACTTCCAGAAAAAGCCTACTGATGAGGGTGTACATTAGTATCACCACATTAGGAAACACATGGAAATGGAAATATTGGAAAAGCAGTTGGCATTATCTAAAAAAGTTGAAGACATGTATACCCTATGAGCCAACAATTCCAGTTCTGGTCATGTACACAAAAGAAATGTATATACATGTAAACATGTACAAGAATATTCTTAGTAATATTGTTCATAAAAATAAAAAACTAGAAACAATCCAAATGACTACCAGCAGAATGGATAAATAGTAATTTATTTACATAAAGAAATAACATATATTAAAAAGAAAAATGAACAAAACAGACCTATAATCAATATGGATAATCTTATAAACATATTGATGAGCTAAAGAAAACACACACACACAAAATTTACATTGACTGATTCCATTTATAATGAAGTTTCAAAAACAGTAATGTACAGAATGGAGTACGAAGAAAGTAAAACTATCAGATAAAACAGGGAAGTGATTGCCACAAATATTAGGATACCCCTGGTAGCAAGGCGATATCATTGAGAAAGAAGGGAAGGGAAATGTCTATGGTACTGGCAATTTTCTCTTTTGACCTAAAGAGTTGTCAGACGAGTGTTTACTTTGATTACTCATTATACTGGATCTCTGTGGGGGTTTTACACAAATGTCTTATATCTTTTTTGTTAGATTTATTCACATCTATCTCATATATTTTGCTTTTTAATTTTTTTCTTTACTTCTTTGCTTCTATAAAAGTTTTTTAAATTGTATTTTCTGTTTGTTGTTAGTTATAGAAACACAATTGAAAGTCACACTTTCATCTTATATGTAGCAATATGCTATACTCTTTCTTTTTTTTTTTTTTTGAGACAGAGTCTTACTCTGTCACACCAGATACAGTGCAGTGGCATCATGATAGCTCACTGAAACCTCAGACTCCTGGGCTCAAGTGATCCTCCTGCCTCAGCCTCTCGAGTAGTAGCTGGGACTACAGCTGCACACCATAACACCTGGCTAATTTTTCTGTTTTTATTAGAGATGGGGTCTCACTCTTGCTCAGGCTGGTCTCAAACTCCTGAGCTCAAGCGATCCTTCCACCTCAGCCTACCAGAGTGCTACGATTACAGGCCTTATACTCTCACATTGATTCTTCTGATTTATCAGTAGATTCTCTGGGATTTTTTTAATAGACATATCATCTGCAAATAATGACAACTGTGTCTTCCTTTATAATCTTTATATTTTTGTTATCTTATTTACACTGACCAGAATCTGGTTCAATGATGAGTTGTATTATTTTCATATTCTATAAAGATATTTTTAAAGTGAGGAACAAAAGAGACATTCTACAGGAGGATCCGGGTGCTAATGATCCATCCCAAGTTGACTCCTTCATACATTAATCACCACTTCCCTTTTCTAAGGAAATGAAGCCCTCTAGCCTGGATAAAGGAATATTTCCTGAAAACTATAGCTATTCTAACAATTTAAACTTCTTATCTGCTAGGACCAAGCCCAGCTCTTCCACACTTTCAAATTAATCCATCTGTGTTGCAAGTCTATAATTTTTTCAAATGAAGTATACTATATATTTTTTTATTTATTATTATTATTTTTTTTTTTTTAAGAGACAGGGTCTTGCTCTGTCACCCAGGCAGGAGTACAGTGCTGCAATCATAGCTCACTGAAGCCTCGAATTCCTAGGGTCAAGCAATCCTCCCACCTGAGCCTCCCGGGTAGGTGGGACTACAAGCACGTACCACCATGCCCAGCCAAGTATATGATAATTAAAAGAATGGAAACAATGCTGTCTAAAATGTGAAATCTGTGCAAAAAAACTAAAGCCTAATTATTTAACATTTATATAAGCATGGATGGATTGAAAAGGACTTTAGGGAAAATAATCAAATCTTTAATATACTCTCACTATAACAAAAGAGTCAGTGAAGGAAAATAAATCTCTTGGTTAGATCAGGCAGTGATGTAATACATAAAGTACCAGAATTCTAACACATCCCCAGAGTTATGAAGACCCAAAATACAACCTTGGATCCCCTAAGCCCGTTTACCTATCTATCACAAGCTACTGCTTCTCTGAAAGGGTCCTAAGGTATCTCCTCAGCTCCAACGGCTTGAAAAACAATTTCCCTTCTGTACTTCAGTGTCTCAGAGGGTATACCATAAAGTCTGGTGGCTGTTTTTTTTCCATCTCTCTGGCTTATATAATAATACTGATTTATATTAAAGATACAATTTGTCCTTCTGAAAAATGAAACATACATAACAACAGTGTGCCAGCCAATTCTCCAGGGTCCCACCTGGGTGCCAACATAGAGTGTACCATAGTCCTGACTAGGCAAAGGCATGGGCATGTCAGAGGTTATACAAATTCTATCATCTCTTCTTAGTACAGATTAAGTTTCCAGTTTCAAGGAGGTTCTTCTACCAGGGATTTCTCCAGGATTCACATGTCCCTAGCAAGTATCTCCCTAGCATGGTTTTAATGCCATGAATCAAATCTCCGTTGGACTTATTTACCAAGGAGCCACTGTATTTCTTGCTTATCTAAGATTAGATGCTTAATGTATCTACTCAGAAAAATCAGATCAAATGCACTTTTTGGATAGGCTTCTATCTGAATAGGCAGAGTAAGAAATGTTATAATCACCTTGTAAAAGATTTTGGTTTTATTAAAATTCATATTTAAACCCCCCAACTAACCAATAATTTATTTATATTCTATGTTTTGTTACGAGTTACAATAATTCCAAGCACAAAGGGTGGTAAAAAAAGATGTTTGTAGTTGGTCACAGTGGCTCATGCCTGTAATGTTACCACGCTAGGAGGCCAGGTGGGGGGATCTCTTGAGGTCAGGAGTTCAAGACCAGTCTGAGCAAGAACAAGACCCCATCTCTACTAAAAATAGAAAAAATTAGTTGGGCATGGTGGTGTGTGCCTGTAGTCCCAGCTATTCAGGAGGCTGAGGCAGGAAGATTACTAGAACCCAAGAATTGGAGGTTGCAGTGAGCTATGATGACACCACTACACTCTAGCTGGGAAGACAGAGAGAGACTGTCTCAAAAAAAAAAAAAAAAAAAAAAAAGATGTTTGTGACCCAAGGGCAAAAATTTCAGAAGACTCACTCATCTCTTTCTAAGGTATCTGCCTATCGTGGACTTAAAACTCCAAAGCGATGCTGGTCAAAAAAATGTTTTGAGTCATTTTTTGCAAATAACCAGTTTAACTGAGAAATTCTCCTAGATTTTTGGTCACAATTCGTACTTAAAGATTTAAAAGCAACTAAATTAAACATATAATGATCACATCCAAGCATCCCTGTAACAAACCAAGAATTCAGACTTCATAGATTGAAAAATGACTGTGGAAGCTTACTCAGAAATTAGGCAGACTCATCCGAAGACAAATAATCCATTATATATCCAGACCAAGAAAACAAAGGATACTACATGTTGGAAAAATAGATAAAGCAAGAGAGAATTGGCCTGTTACACATCATACATAGTTCTTTCATTAACAGCATACCAGAAATCTCTCACTATAGGCCATTTTCTTTGTCTCTAAATGAATACCTGGTTTTATTTTATTCAGAAATTCAGACAATGCATGAAGTGGGGAACTGGTATAAAGAATCTATTAAGGCCAGGCGCGGTGGCTCACACCTGTAATCCTAGCACTCTGGGAGGCCGAGGCAGGTGGATCACTGAAGGTCAGGAGTTCAAGACCAGCCTGAGCAAGAGTGAGACCCCCATCTCTACTAAAAATAGAAAGAAATTATCTGGACAACTAAAAATATATATATAGAAAAAATTAGCCGGGCATAGTCGCGCATGCCTGTAGTCCCAGCTACTCGGGAGGCTGAGGCACTAGGATCGCTTGAGCCCAGGAGTTTGAGGTTGCTATGAGCTAGGCCAAAGCCACGGCATTCTAGCCCGGGCAACAGAGTGAGACTTTGTCTCAAAAAAAAAAAAAAAAAAAAAAAAAGAATTTATTAAATGTGGTAATGGGAAACATTAAGGAATGGGAAAATAGGAAATTTTTAGTACTGGCATTTCTCAATAGGAAGAGTTTGTTGTTAAACTTCGCTTTAACTAACAATAGTTAATTCCATTAAAAACAGTTATTTGTTCTTTTAAGATGAAAATTTAGAATTAGCTTTTCAGGTAAATACTCAAAGTAGAAGCACACTTAAATAGTACCCTATCCCATCAAATAAAGCTATAAAAGAAAAAAAATTTCAGAAAAAGAGACTACCAAAGCCAAATAATAATTCTCTGAAGCAAGCAAAACTAATCATATTCATTTTTGCACTAAACTACAAGCAGATAATTCAGTAATAAATTCTTTAGCATCACCCTGATTAACCAAACCACCTAAATATTGACCAGTTGGCAACTTAATGGTAGTGAGAAGAAACAAATTTGAAGTACTTACTTTGAGAGCACAAAAGATGCAGGAATCTCCCATGCACTTATGAGTTGTAAGCTGCCTAAAGCTACGTCGGAAGATGTCCAAGTGCCACAAAACCTGGCAAAAAAGGGAAAATGAAATACTTCATTACTCTATGAAGAGGCGCCATTTAATTTTAAAGTAAAGAGTTCAAGCAAACATAAGTAATGAATGCAGAAGATATCTTTATTTCCAAGAGAAAAGCTCATTCTAGTATGTTAAAACAAATGTCAAAAAAAAGGTGAGGTATCCAACAAGAGGAATGAATGGCCCTATTCTGGGATAGATATTAATTTGATCATAAAGCGAGGGTCACACAATAAAAAAAGACGGTATGACAAACAGCAAATGTGATCCTGAAGAGGAAATTTATGGGTTAAAATCTACAGAATAAGAGTTTATTTTAATGGTCCACACAAGAAAAGCAAGAATATTTTAAAATTTATATTAGAAGCTTGAATCATAATGTGGAATTTTGTCTTCACTTGAATTCTCAATTTTTGGATCTTTCTGGGTGACCTTCTTAAGTCAATAGGATAAAAAATAATAGTGATACCAACAGTGATAGACAAATCATAGTCATAGTCCATACCCTTAATGTGATGGATAAGAACGGTACTTTGGTACTTTACTTTTGTTGTCTTCCTCCCCAAACCCCATTACTCCCATCTAATCATGAGAAAAACATCAGAAAAATTCCAATAAAGGGTCATCCTACAAAATATTTCATCAGTATTCTTCAAAACTATCAAGGTGATCAAAAACAAGAACATTCTGAGAAACTATCACGTGATCAATAAATGTAAACATGGTAACCTGGATGGGATCCTGGAATAGAAAAGAACACTAAGTAAAAAACTAAGGAAATATGAATATGAAAAAGGACTACCTCTGGAGCCCCAGATCACAGCATACCTCTGGAGCTTCTTCTTACTTGTGTCTCAAGATACATACTCTAAAAGGTTTGGTTTTTTTTATTTTTTTATTTTTTTTGAGACAGTCTCACTTTGTTGCCCAGGCTACAGTGCTGTAGTGTCAGCCTAGCTCACAGCAACCTCAAACTCCTGGGCTCAAGCAATCCTCCTACTTCAGCCTCCCAAGTAGCTGAGACTACAGGCCCACACCATGACGCCCGGCTAATTTTTGTATTTTTAGTAGAAACAGGGTCTCGCTCTTGCTCAGGCTGGTTTCAAACTCCTGAGCTCAAGCCATCCTCCCGCCTGGGCCTCCCAGACTGCTAAGAGGTTTTTTTTACTTTTTAGAGATAGGGCCTTTGTTCTGTCACCTGAGCTGGAGTGGCAGTGGTACAATCACGACTCACTGCAGCCTCCAAGATCTGGACTCAAGCGTCCTCCTGTCTCAGCCTCCCAAGTAAAACACACACCACCGTGCCTGGCTAATTTTCTTATTATTATTTTTTGCAGAGACAGGGTGCTACTTTGTTGTCCAGGCTGGTCTCGAATTCCTAGCCTCAAGTGATCCTCGTGCCTCAGCCTCCCAAGGTTGGGATTACAGGCATGAGCCAACATGCCTGGCCTCTAAAAGTCCTTTGAAACAGGCTATGCCCCCAAGTAAATAACCCCTTTTTTAACAAATGTAATAGATTTAACACATCTGTAGCAAACAAAGCTTTCATAGCAAAAGTTAGAATATTAGCTCATGCAAAAATTATTTTCAACATGTAACATGATTATAATAGGGACTCCAAAACCATCAATGCCTCAACCTTTAAGTAAGGAAACAGAAATATGTATGTATGTATGTATATGTTGTATATGGCACTGAAAATTAGAATGGAAAGTCATAAATATTATTGTTTCAATTGACAATGCAGATAGAACATATAGAAAGAAACAGAATTACAAAAACCTGGACTATGACCAGGAAGGAGGTAAACACACACATCTATAGCAATGCTTTATTTTGCCTGCTTCTAAATTACAAAAGTATTATCAGTATATAAAGTCATTCAAAAACTTAATGTACATCATCCTGGAAAAAAACCTAACTAACCTCCCCAACTACATGAAATTTGTGGTAGTAATTGGGCAAAGTAATTAAATTTTTTCTATAGGCTTGACAGCACAGGATTTTTAAATGTTTTCAAATAAAAACTTGAAAACAGAGAGTATGAAACTTTTTTTTTT